>CAUYLG010034614.1:0-38450 GCA_963573385.1 Cacajao melanocephalus | reverse complement strand
TTATAGTGAGACTAAGATTATACACCACTGTGGATATTTCAGTTTTAAAAGTGCGATGAGCCCTGATAGCGATACCACATTAAACACATCTCCTATTGATTCCTTCTAACCTTGCAAAACGAGCTGCGTGCGTTAAGTACCTTTTACTTCAGCCCGGCTGATGGGACCACAGATGTTAACTGCAGGACTGAATTTCCTTGGAGGTCAGCAGACAGGGCAAGTGGGAGGTGACCGAGGGAGCATCTTCTGGCCAAGTGACTCTATCCCTGCTGCCCTCAAATGGGGCTTGAGGACAAATGTCTGGACAAGCCTGAATCACGGAGAAATTAAATCAATCCTTACTACCTGGATACCCACTATATAACCAGCCATACGAAGGTATATGGCTCCATTAAAAATGGGGAGACCATCCTAACACAGGAATGGAATTTATGGTTTGCATGATGGAAGTCATCTCTTTGGCAAAGCCTGTTTACTCTAAGTTAAGGCTTTGTTTCAAATAATAAAGATAAATAAATAAAAGTCCCACTGTGACTTCATCTGCTTGTCTTGAATACCTGCCTTCACCTTTAACACCTTTGACCTTATGACACTGCTTTCCCTGATAACAGACACAGAGCAGGTAGGTCAGAGACATCTGCCATTTCTGTGAGTTGCATTGATGCTGCCTTGGATCCCACAATCAAGGGAACTCTGTCTGATTTGGAGGAGGGGCTGCATGTGCTGAAGTGGAAAGGAAGCAGCTGCTGGCTCATGTCAGTCACCTGGATTGAAACTCCCATTCACCACCTGCAAGATTCAGCCCATGGTTCTATTTTCTGACCTGGAAAATGGATTGATAATATCTGGGAGAATAATTGCCAAGCAAGATATATAGTGCGTAGTACTACACATCTTGTCTTGCAGATATGCCCTACATATCCATACTGCCCTCACTAAAAGGTGGCAATTTTTTTTTTGGCTGCCAGTATTATTGTTAATATTATAACAATTTTAATTTTTGTCTGCTGGTATGGGTGGTTCTTTCATACTTGGAGAACCATCTGGAGTTGTAGTGGGGACCAGAAGTCACCTCAGAGGAGGGAAGAGGACCTTGCTGCCTACTCCCTGGAATTTTAAGAATTCTGGGAAGAAACTCCTCAAGTACCTCCTACCTACGCTGGCTATGGCTCACCAGTATCTAGCTAATACATTGAATTAATGAATGAATTAATGAATTAATGAATGTCAGGGTCATCTTGTTCATCACTTTTCCTCTTCAAATGCTTAGTTTAAGGCTTTGCACAGAAAAAGATATGTAACTACCTGCTGCATTTATTTAAGTTGAAAGGAAAGTATTTGGACTGAAGCTGAACATGAGGAACTTGGTTCATAAAGAGTAACTAAGTCAAATAGGAGTGGGAAGAAAATATAGAGATGCCTACAGTGTGGGACACTTCTTGGATGGACACTTTGGGAAAGGTATTTGGGCCATCCAGGAGGAAAACTGGGATGAGGATATAGGGCAGGGGGAAAGTAGGAGAAGGATTGGGAAAGTGTCTCTAGGGCAAGGTGGTAGCGGCAGGTATCTCAGAATCTGCAATAGGGTGGGTGTGTTGTAGCTGTGGGCCACATGTGTGGTGCAGATGAACAGTGCATGTGATGTGCAGGTTGGGGGTATGGGGGCATGCAAGTGTGTGGAGCAGGTGTGAGGAGTGTGTGGTGCAGGTATGCAGGGTTTATGTGCAGGGTGTATGTGAGTGTCTGCAAACGGGGTCGATGTGTGTGATGTGAGTTACAGACATGTGATGCAGCTGTGTGTGCGTGAGTGTATAACATAGGCATGTGGTGTTTGTGTGCATGATGCCACTTTGTATTACCTAAAAGGGGTGTGTATGTGTGTGATGGGTATGCCTGTGATACCTTGTGCAAGTATGTGGTGTTCCTGTGTGGTACAGGTGGGCCAGGTATAGATGTGGGTAGATGCATCCTGTCTGCTGTAGGGATTATTTTGAAACATTGTGCACCAGTGTCATGAGTAGGTGGGTCTCAAGTGTGGTCCCTCCACCAAGTGTCACCATCAGCTGAGAACTTGCTAGAAATGCAAAATCATGAGCTCCCCATCCCCAGATCCACTTCTGGGGGTGAGCCTGCCATCTGGATCTTTATAAGCCCTCCATGGGATTCTGATGTCTGCTCAAGTCTGAGTACAACTGCCATAGATCCACTTGCTTTGAGCGTTCTCTTCACTGCCATAGATGGTAGACTTCTCTTTTTCCCTCCTAGTGATGAGATCATGGCAGTTACTTCCAGCCTGATGGAGGGGAGCTAGAAGTGGCAAGGCTAGAAATCAGATGCTTTATGCTAGTGGCATGGTTGACTATGTTATCTTTCCTTTAAATGGAACATCCATCACCTTTGCACTATAGAATGTTAAATGGTCAACTTGGTAAATGCTTAAAAATGGTCAACTTGGTAAATGTCACAATCAAAAATGCAATGAGGTGAATTCTCTATACCCAGGGCCTTATAATTGATGACACATACCTAATGTTAAAATTTGACCCCATGCATGTATGATTACATTGATCCAAAACAACAATTGAGGCAGTAACCCATCCTATGACTGGTTTTGCAATTTGTCAAACTTAACAATAATTAAAGATTTCTCTAGATTGCTTTTGCACTGAGAAGCTAGCTGACTTCTTTACTTGTAAGACTTTTCCCCCATAAATAATGTTTCTGAGAATTCAAGTTCAATTGAAAGGTAAGGCATATGCTCCCCATTTTAGGATAAGCGTGTCTGTGCTTTATCATTTAATACAAAGCAAGCTTACAAACAGGCAGGATTCCTAGTGGGCTCAGAAGCTTCCCACCTGGGTTTGAATTCCGCCCATGCCATGTGGGACCAGTATTCAATCTCTCAGTTCTTTCCTTTCCTGGCTGTCAACAAGGAAAACACCAGTACCATCCTTGTAGTCACTGTGGGAGTCAATCAAAATAGTGTGTGCAAGGCATTTAGACAGCGTGCTATGGTTTGGGGTTTAGAAATATAGGTTAATTGTAATATTGAATGAGAGTGTTTGTAATTTGTCATAGAAGATTATTTTGTAGTTTTATCAATCAAATTATAGTTAAGTAAAAATAAAAATGAGTATGTTTAGATGGAGATGTTGCCTTTTGCAAAGATGTTGCTCCTGTTTCCTGGTTTGGTTTCTGTGTATTTTTCTAGCAAATTGGCCACGGGGCCAGCTTTTGCAAAAGGTGAATTCTCTATACTCAGGGCCTTACAATTGGTGACATATACCTGTTGTTAAATTTCTGGGCTGGGAACAGTGGCTCATGCCTGTAATCCCAGCACTTTGAGAGGAGGCTGAGGTGAGTGGATCACTTGAGGTCAGGAGTTTGAGACCAGCCTGGTCAACATGGTGACACCCTGTTTCTACTAAAAATACAAAAATTAGCTGGATGTGGGGGCATGCACCTGTAGTCCCAGCTACTCGGGAGGCTGAGGCAGCAGAATCGCTTGAACCCAGGTGGTGGAGGTTGCAGTGAGCCGAGATTGTGCCACTGCATTCTAGCCTGATGAAAGAGCAAGACTTCGTCTCAAAAAACAAACAAACAAACAAACAAACAAAAAAAAAACTGCCATATGCATGACTTAACTGATCCAAAACAACAGTTGAGGCAATAATCCTTCCTATGAACGGTTTTGCAATTTGCCAAACTCATGGGCAACTGAGGTCACAAGACGTAACCTGGAATTCTAATCTTGGTTTTTAACATCTAGCATTTCCATCATTTAATCTAGACTTATGAAGTTCATACTCATTACTTTGGCTTCTAATAGGGCCTTTTTAAAAATGCCAGTGATAGATGAAGTCTGTCCACTCTAGAGCGTCTTTCCTGGAAGAATCCCAAGTCTCCTGTCAGGCTACTGTAGCTGGAAGGGGCAATCAGGAGGGACGGAGTTGGGAACACGTGTTTAATGAGCCAGATGCTGTGTGTGACTCTGGGGAAATATCAGTGAACAAGATGGACAGTGTGTTTGTCACCATCATGGAGCTTACAAGGAAGATGAACCTTCAAATAGAAAATATAATGAAGAAATCATGTTAAGAGTAACAAATGCTATTTTAAAAAAGGAAAGGAGGCTACGACACTAGGGAGGCAAATGGCAGAGTGATCTTATGTGATCAAATGCTGAGGAACTTCCTTTGAGGAAAACATGACTAAACTCATCCTTGAAGGATAGACAAGCGTTACGCAGGGGATAGAGTGGGAGAAGGAGAAAGAGGACTGAGTCCTAGGCAGAAGGAACAATGTACCCAGTGGCTCCAAGTTGAGATGACGTGATGCTCTGAAGGGACTCAGTGGGTCCAGGAGAGCTAGAGTGTGGTAGGTGAGAGTGACTTCTATTGGGTAGGCAGGGATGAGGTCATATAAGCCATGGTGGCCATAGGGCAGGGTGGCCATGCTAAGAATGTGGGCTGTGCCCTGAAAAGAACAAGAAGATGCTGACAAAAATTAACTGAACTCCAAAGTCCTTATGTGATGTGCAAATAGCTGGTTACTGAGAAAACCAGGGCTGAACAAATCCTGCTCTGTCCTCACTGCAGGGCACCTTGGGTCCCATCACATTAACTTAATACAACTTGGGGAACTGAGAGTGAGCTTTGAAATCACACAGAAACATGGTAAAATTATAGTCCTACCACTACTAATTGCAAGAACTTATAGCATTAGTTTCTCTCTCTGAGCTTCAGTTGCTTCATCTGTAAAATGGAAAAACTGATCTTATTTTATTGGAATATTATGAAAATTAAATTAGCATCTGTAAATCACTCAGCATAATGCTTTCTGGATAGTTATTGATCAATTAAGTGTTAATTTCCCTTTAACATCTTTTTGATTGGCCACGAATTTGGTGACAAAGGAACTTCTAGCTTTTAGTGAATGGATTGACAGGATTACTTTTATGGTTTTCTAATTCCTTGTCAGGCAGTGAGTCATTTGACAGCTTTCTTGGGAGACAGTTCAAAGACTACTGGAAGTTCTCTATCATGCCTAGAAGGCTCCAGTTTTACACAGGGTTTAACTAATTGTGTTCAGTACATGGCCTCTGTCTTCTAGGAGAGAGCTGATTCTCTGTAGTATTTCCGCAGCAGCATAGGGCTCATAAGTATACAACAATGAGACTTTCATCCCAGCTCTGCCACCAGCTGTGTGATTTAAAACAAACCACTTTATCTCTCTCAGACCGTTTCTTTATTTGCGAAGCAAGTTACAGTGACAATAGCAAGTTGACAAATGCTGGGCAGTGACAGGATGCCCAACATAAAATAGGAACTCGGTCAATGTTGAAGACTCCTCCCTCTGCCCAGCCTTGGTCCCAGGTCCCAGGAACACAATATTTTTGCAAACAACACCCAGCTAGGGAGTGTCTGGGGTTCTGATTTGGTTTTAGTCTAATATGGAAGTGGGGCTTCCCCCAGTTTTTCCCACCCTCGTCTGATGGCTTCCTGCAGCATTCTTTTCACCTCCAGGCATTCAGATGAGAGATCTGGAAGGCAACTGACAGCAAGGTGAGGTAAGAAATCTCACCATGCTGCTTATGCATCAGAGGGAACTAAAACCTAGAGTGTCAGGCAATTTCGTGTAGATTACACACCTAGCTCACAGCACGGCTGAGATAAGAATCTACTTTTCAATTCTTCAAGCCAACTTTTCTACTCTTCTACTGGGTCTCTTTCAAGTATGAGAGGAGCAAGAAGAACATTCTATTCAGAAATGAACATTCTATTGACTTCAAACATCAGCTGGGTGGGCCTCAGGCAAGCCTTGGGCAAGCCATTCCTCCTCTCTGAGTTTGTTTCCTTATCTATAAAATTAGATTGAAACTTGTCCATGCTCAGGAAACCTGCAGGAAACTGAGGGCAGGGAATAACTATTCCAATCGTTAGCTCTGATGATCAATAAGCTGAACTGGCTCTCTGTCTAGTTCTGTCTTTTCAGTTCAACTTCTCTGTTATTTCCAAGTCAAATTCTTAGGTCTATATGCATGAAAAGCGCCTGTCAAAAGCTTTAAACATTTTTGTTATTAGGTGTATTTTAAGTATCAATAACGTTGACTCCCCTAATAAAGATCTTTCTGGGTGTTCTAGTTGAACACTTTGAAATTTAAAAATATTCTCTTGGGAAAACACATATTCTTATCTATTGTTGGTGGAAATACAAATTGGTACAGTCCCTAGGCAGGGATTTTAGCAACACGGTAGCTCTATTTATCTTTTAACCAAATAATCCCACTTCTAGGAATCTATCCCAAAGATAGACTACCAAAATATGGGGGAAAAAAAAGGCAGAAGCATATTTATTGTGGGACTGATGGCAGTGGAAGAAGACTGGCAATAGCCCAAATGTTCACCAGGAGGGGATTGATGGAATAAACTACGCTACATCTACACAACGAACTACTATATAGCTACGAAAAGAGATAAAAGACTAACTTATATACGCTAAGAAGTAATCTTTAGAATATATTCTTAAGTGCAAAAAACCAAGGTGAAAATTAGAATATGTATTATACTACTTTTCCCTAAGAAAAGTGAGTGTATATTTAATATTTAACACATACAATGACAGTAGGATAGTAAATAACAAATTAATAAAGGTGAGTAGTTAGAGGAGAGAGAAAACAGGAAAAGCAACAGATTTGGAAGCGAGGTTTTCCTTAATTTGTTTTGTTTGTTTATTTGAAAATATACAAATATTAGGCAAAATTATAAGACAAAATGTAAAAAATAATCCCTTAATTCAAAAACAAAATGAAATAAATCAGTCTGAGTATTAACCACATAGAAAGGAATGATTTCAAGTGATTTAAACTCTCATTTATTTGGTTGTATATCTGCAGTGGGATATGTCCTCAGGATGAAAAAAACGGCAACAAAATATTAAACCGCTTCAGTAGTTATATTGTTAATAATATGTTGGTATGGATTTTAAAAAATTTTTTCTTACATTAACCTAGAAAAGCACAAATTATATTTACATCATAAGGAATCAAGTTTTTTTTGACATAAGAGAATCAAATAGAAAATCGAAGACACTAAACTAGAAAACCTGTAGCCCTAAAGTTGAATTGTAAATATCGGTATAAACTCCTGATGTATTTCTATTTAAAAACATTTTCTGGATGTGTCCACTTGAAAAGACCTAGAACCAATGATTAACTCCCCCAAGAACAAGGAGCTTTCAAGCATCCATGCTATAGTCTCCAAATACCTTTTTTATTGAGACAAACAAGGGCTCCTTGAGAAAAAAAGATGGCTAATTCCAGCCTGGGGCAAGAAATGTTCAAGATGAGCTGGTAACATCTTGTCATACCAGAAAGCAAGGAAGCCTTCAAAGACAGCTTACGCAGTGGCAAAGACTCAAAACACACAGGACCCAACAGGTAAAGTCTCCTACTGGCCAAAGATGAATAAACCATATTCAAAGATGGATGTAAAAAGAACAATATCCAGGAGTTCAAGACCAGCCTGGGCAACACAGTGAGACCCAGTCTCCACAAAAAATAAAAAATGGAAAATTAGCTGGGTGTGGTGGTGCAAGCCTATAATCCCAGCTACTCAGGAGGCTGAGGTGGGAGAATCACTTGAGCCCAAGAAGTCGAGGCTGCAGTGGGTTATGATTGCAGCACTGTACTCCAGCCTGGGGAATAGCAGGAGATCCTATCTCAACACAAACAAACAAAGAACAATACCTGCAATGTACTAAAACATAGAGGATGTGTCAAAATTCAACCATTTATAGCGATATTTTAAAAGCTTCTGCATGCCCCTTTTAGGATGCCAGGAACCAACTCATTGTTCTGAAAACTGACAAGTAAAGGTAAAGAATCAAGCATTTATCAAGCTGTACCTTGGGATAACCAAAATAGTTAAGGAGATAAACATTTTCCTTTTCAAAAGAATTTATAAACCAAGGAGGCATTAGAAGGAGTTACAATACCACCACTTTGTAACCACTAAGAAAACAATGAATCTAGGCAAGGGTTATCAATGACTGCTAAAACTGTTAGACAAAAAGCTAAGGGAAGCTTTGGATGAAGCTAGCATCACCTACCCCCACTGGTCGATGCCAATGTCACAAAAAGAGAGAGAACCAGACATTATGTGTCTCCTGATAGGATGTACTAGGAAGGACACAGCACATCTCCTGATATGTTATCATTCAAACCTTCTAAGCTAAATCTTAGCCAGCCTCTAGACCTAACTACTAGGCTTTAGAAAACACAAGGGGAAAATAAATCTATCAAGAATCACTATGGGGATACAGTCAGCAACATGCAGAATGTACAAAATACGCTCTAGGTTTTTCAAGAAACAAATTTAAAGAAAATTAAAAAGGGAAGGATAACGTATAAACAGATTTTGAGGTGTGGTCCCAGATGCAACATAGGAGCCTTGCTCACCCTCCAATTCAAGCACACCAATAATAGAACCAACCTTGATAGATATTTGAAATTTTTGCACAATGAAAAATAGCTTTTCACTAATTGTATGGTTATGTTCTTTTATATCTAGACATTATGGTGGACTCTTTTAGTAGCTGCTAGTGGGAGAGAGCTGCCTCTTTGCAGAAGTACTTTTGGGATATGTGTTGAAATGCATGTATTTCTAAACTCTAGGCTCTAAAGGACTGTAAATTGCTAGAATATATTTATGTTTCTACTCTACATAATTATGCATTTTCCTTTACATCTGCCTCCAGTTGAAAAGCTCTTTGAAGACAATGATTAAATTATTATTTTTTTAAATGCTTGGAAAGTAACATCTGAGCAGCTACTTTGGATTGATGGATGGCAGTGTAGTAGTGGTTAACCTGTCAAACTCAGAAGTAGGTGAAATTTATCTCCATCATGACTAGACCCAATTTTAAGTGTTTTTCTCCTCCATTTGTAATATCCTTTTCAGTCTCATCAATGTCTTTTGTTGGAAAAGATGTCCCTTAACCATTGAAAACTGAGTGTGCGATTGTTAGTGCAACCTTTCTCACAGGTATTGTTTTGTGATTGCTATCAATAATTGTGAAATGAAAAGCTGTTGTTTTCTATTATGGAAATTACAGGGAACAAGAGGAGGTGGGAGATTTGGGTCTGGGAGACCTGCCCAGCATCCCATTGCATCAACTTACCTCCTGCAGCTATTCATGAAGCTGAGGCTCATGCCAAGTCAGAGGTGCAGAAATTCTAAGATGCACCCCCAGTTTCTGGGAATGCAACAATTGCAGGTGGTTGTTGGACTTTTTCTTCTTGTGATAAAGCTAATTCATGGTTAATTTCTCAGATGTGTCATACCTGCATCTAGGCAACTGAGAGGAAAGAATTCCAAAGCTCACTGTACTCTAAAATAAAACCAGTCTCATTAAATCTTAAAACAGATAAAATTAGCTTGATCATATTTTACAACACTGTGTCATGTGTATGAGAGGAAAAAACCACTTTTCTCTCTACTTTCTTAGGTTTAGTAACTGGGGGATAGAAATTAAACTGACAGAAGACAAATTAACAGGGAAAAGGGCATATACATTTCATTGATGTTAATATTTTTATGTGCACAGGAGTTGACAACACAAAGAAGTGGTTAGACTCTAGTGCTTATATACCATTTTAACAAAGGGTAATAAATTATGAAGATGTACATGTACAAAGGAAAAAGGAATTGGGCTTCCAGGTCTGAAAATTTGTGGAAAAGTGACTAGGAAATACATGGGGGAAACTAATGAAAGTTGTGATGGTTAGTACTGCATGTCAGCTTGATTGGAATGAAGGATACAAAGGATTGATCCTGGGTGTGTCTGTGAGGGTATTGCCAAAGAAGATTAACATTTAAGTCAGTGGGCTGGGAAAGGTAGACCCACCCTTAATCTGGGTGGGAACCATCTAATCAGCTGCCAACACAGCTAGAATACAAGCAGGCAAAAAAATGTGAAAAGAGAGACTGGTCTGGACTCCCAGCCTACATCTTTCTCCTGTGCTGGATGCTACCTGTCCTTGAACATCAGACTCCAAGTTCCTCAGTTTTGTAACTCTGACTGGCTCTTCTTACTCCTCAGCATGCAGATGTTCTATTGTGAGGCCTTGTGAGCTAATTATAAATATTTTATAATATATTTTAATATAATATATTTATTTATTATATTCATATATTTATATTTATTACATTTATTTAATATAAATAAATAAATGTAATAAATACAAATATATAAATATGTTAAATATAAATATAAATTTAAATATATTAAATATAAATATAAATAAATTATACATCTATATTTATATATTAAATATAAATATAAATAAATTATACATCTATATTTATATATTAAATATAAATATAAATAAATATATAATATAAATATATTAATATATTAAATATATATGAATTAAATACATGGAGTATATATTTAATAATCTCAAATATATGTGATTTATTAAATATTAAACTCCATATATTTAATAAATTTAATAAACTAAAGTTTTATTAAAACTTCCATATATATGGAGTTTATTAAATATATACTCCATATATTTAATTTATTTATATATAATATATGAAATATATATGGAGGTTTATTAAATATTAGCTCACAATTTTAGAGTTTATTAAATATTAGCTCACAAGGTCTCACATAGCTCCATATACATACGGAGTTATAACTAATAGAATACATATATATTGTAGATATGGAATATATATATTATAGATATGGAATATACATGTATATTCCATTAGTTTTGTCCCTCTAGAGAAACCTGACTAAAAACCTGACTAATACAGATTTTGGTACCAAGAGTGGTTCTGGAGGAAAATAATATTAAGGATGGAGTTCTTTCATTGGTTTTGGGGTTTCTGGAGCTGGCTGCTTAATATGATTAGAATAAAAAATGCTAAGGACCCTACTTCTAATAGTATGGAGAACACTGATAGTCCTTGGTGTGAACTGTTTAGAGAGGTATGCAAAATAAATGTATTTGACACTCCTGATTTATTGCTCATGAGAGGCATGGAGTTAAGTGACTTTACATAATACCTTTGACCATATGTAAAGAACCAAGGAACATAATGAAGCTGGTTGGTTGCTTTGAAGTTCGTTAGACAAAGTGATGAAATAAAATGATGAACTCAGGGATTCTGTCTCCCGACTTCAGAAGCAGACACTGAGCCTAAATCTGCTAAGATTGCCCTGAGTGAGAGTCTTATCTCCTGTAGAGAAAATTGTGGAAAACCAGATACAAGCTCTTATCATGCGAGTGTCTGACCAGCAGCAAAAGGGGCATGCACAGTCTGGCCAGGTGTCTGCTGTCAAAGTGAGGGCATTGATTGGAAAAGAATGGGACCCTGAAACTTGGAATGGGGAATTGTGGGAGGATCCTGATGAAGCTGAGGACACTAAGTTTGTAAACTCTGTTGAACCATTTTTGCCAAAAAAACCAGCTTCCTCATCTCCATTAGTGGCAACATCCCCTACCGGACCAATGCTGCCATCAGCCTTTCCCCCTTTGTCTGAGGAGATAAACCCCGTACTGCCTGAGGCAACAGTGATGGCTCCTCTGAGGCAGTTGCCAGGCAAAATAATGTTGATTCTCCTCAGAAGCCACCCGTAACACCTCTGTTTGCTTCTAAATTTGTATCGAGGCTAAAGTCCCAGCAGGCCCCTAGAGGTGAGGTTCAGAGTGTGACCCATGGGGAGGTACACTACACTCAAAAAGAACTGCTTGAGTTTTCTAATTTATATAAACAGAAATCTGGAGAACAGTCATAGAAATGGATATTAATGGTGTGGGATAATGGTGGAAGAAACAGAGTTGGATCAGTCTGAATTTATTGATTTGGGCCTACTAAGTAGAGACTCTGCATTTAATGCTGCAGCTTGGGACATTAAAAAAGGTTCTAATGGTATATTTGCCTGGTTAACTAAAACATGGAACAAAAGATGGCCCCTGTGAGTGAGCTGGAAATGCCTGATCTCCCTTGGTTTAATGTAGAGGAAGGGATCCAAAGGCTTAGGAAGACTGGGATGGTGGAGTTAATTAGTCCCTTTAGGCCTACTCATCCCAGCTGGGAGGGTCCAGAAGATATACCCTTGACCAATGCCTTGCAAAGTAGATTTGTGAGGGCAGTACCTACATCTTTGAAGAGCCCTGTAATTGCTCTTTTCTGTATGTCAGATCTAACAGTGGGAACCACAGTCACTCAACTACAAAATTTAAATACAATGGCAATAATTGGATCTTGAGGTGGCAGGGGACAATTGGTGGCACTCAAGTGCCAAAGGCAAAGTGAGTGTGGCTACTGTAATGGACAGCTGAGACAAAATGGCAATCAGAATAGTCTGACTCATGGAGAGCTCTGGCATTGGGTAATAATCATAGTATTCCTAGAAGCAAAATTGATAGGAAGCTTACTGGATTCCTACTTAATTTATATAAGCAGAAAACTTCTAGGTTGAATGGATGAAATACTAATTTGAATTATAAAAACAAAATCACAGCCCCTCAATCAATTTCCGGACTTGAGACAGTTTACAGACCCAGAACCCCTTGAATGAAGGGGAGTCTTGGTCCTTTTGAGGAAGGACCCCACTATATTACTAACAATTTATGCAGTGTATCTTTCTCCCATCCTTCCTCAAGGAGATCTCCAGTCTTTTACCAGGGTAACTGGGCATTGGAAGAAGGAAAATGATCAGACTTTTCAGGGACTACTGGACACTGGCTCTGAGCTGACATTGATTCTAGGGGACCCTAAATGTCACTGTGGTCCTCCAGTCAAAGGAGAGGCTTACGGAGGAAATAATCTTAATCTAATCTATTCCATTAGTTCTGTCCCTCTAGAGAACCCTGACTAACACAAAAGTTAAGGGTAATTTTAAAGTTTGTTTATGCAGACTCATCTCAGTGTCAATCATATTTCTTCAGTGTTAAAGGTCACTCTTTTCATCCTGGTTCGCGGGTATTTGGGAATATATGACACTTTCACAAAGGAAAATTTATGCACTCTTTTTAGGGGAGGGCAGAGAACTTTCTGTGCTTCTGTTGATTCACAGTTGCCTTCAGCTCAAAATAATCTTTATGCTAAAGTGGCATATTTTGGGGTGGCATATTCTGGTCTCCTTCACCCCATTTAGTGATCAGGAATAGAAAAGTTTGTCTTATAATGTACACAAAACTCTTTTCTCTGAGAAATTCAATTCCTTTAATGGTACAATTGACCAAACTAAGACAGCATTTAGATTTCAGCACTCCTCTGTGCATCTTTCCCCGGTCTTTTCTACTCTGCAAAAAAAATCTTCTAAAACAGCATCTTAAGAGGGTGTAGTACATCAGAAAGATCAGGGCTGATACTAGCTCAGAACATCTGAGCTCAAGAATGCCAACTCAACTGTCACCACAACTCTGCTACTTGGCATTCAGTATGGTGCATGGTCCTTTTAGAGGAATCATTGCAAATATGTTATTACAATCATCTTGCTTTCTTGCAAAACTTTGGGAAAAAATTGAGTACATGGTTTTCCCACCCACAGTCCTCAGTAATCATCTTTTCTGCCTATTTTTATTTTTCAGAGACTTCTGGGAGACTTAAAAGGGTGGCTTCTTAAACTTGATATGAATAGCAACTGGAAAAAGAAATGAATAGAGTTGTTGGTTGTGGGTATGGTAACTGGTTTGTTCTCTGCCAGATTTTATTTCTGTTGTTGTAACAGAGAAGAAAATTAGCAGCCCACTTGTTCTAGTGATTTTAGTATGTTGCATGGGAACTAAAACCTGTGTCTTCCAAGATCTTGTTTTGACTGTAAAATACTTGTTTTATTAGGAAGATCGTGATTATTGATGGCGTTATCATTGTGCTATTTAATACAAAAATAAGCATCAAAAGAAAAATTTTTGTGGCTTAATAGGCTTTAACATTTTTTTCTCCTTTTTATTTTATTGCCCTTTTAACACATGCTTGAATTCTTTCCTTTTCCATGAATGTAATGTGCCTTTTACTGCACATTGGCCCAATTTATTATTTTCTGTGTTTCCCATTTGAGTGAAATCACTGGGCCTCAGAGTTTTCGCTTGGTTGTTTTCATTCTGTTCTTAGAAGGTAAAATCTTGCTCTTGAACTGTATAATATTTTCTACATTGTATTAAGTTTTCTTATGAGTGTCATTTCATAATTAAGCACTTTAAAGTATTAGAAGATAGCTATTTTGATGTTATAGTCCTACATTGCTTATTATCAGTAAGGAGGGATGTGTTTACGAATTTAGCCAGGATGCTCCCAGTAAGTAAAAACCATTTTCTTTTTTCAGTTGTGAGCAGCTCCCTTGCCACAAGAAGTAGAACGTTTCTAGATTAACACTTAATCTGCCTGGGTTCTAGTAAGAGAATAAAATAGGTTGGCTGCAGTCTCAGGCACACATAAGGAATATGAGCTTCAGGTATAAAATAATGAAGGAAGGAAGGAAAGGAAGGAAGGAAGAATAGAAAGAAAAAGAAAGAAAGAGGAGAAAAAAGGAAGGAAGGAAGAAAGGAAGGAAGGGAGGGAGGGAGGAAGGGGAAAGAAAGGGAAAAAGAGACAAAAACAAATACAAATAACTAAGGAAAGAAAAGGCTCTTGTTCTGAGATAGAGTTTCACTCTTGTTACCCAGGCTGGAGTGTAATGGCATGATCTTGGCTCACCGCAACCTCCACCTCCCGGGTTCAAGTGATTCTCTTGCCTCAACCTCCCGAGTAGCTGGGATTACAGGCATGTGCCACCACACCTGGCTAATTTTGTATTTTTGGTAGAGACAGGTTTTCTCCATGTTGGTTAGGCTGGTCTTGAACTCCTGACCCCAAGTGATCAGCCCACCTCGGCCTCCCAAAGTGCTGGGATTACAGGTGTAAGCCACCATGCCCGGCCAAGACTATCGTTCTTTTATCAAAGTTCATTAAAGTCTATTAGGGAAAACTTCATTCAGAAGGACATATTTGTCTTCAAAAATTGTTTTGCAGGAAATGGAGAGAAAAGGAAATGACCCTTGGCTTCACTGGCTTTCTTGTGTTAAGATATTACTTCTTTTTATTTCCATTTTTTTTAATATACTTTAAGTTCCAGGGTATATGTGCAAATCGTAGAGGTTTGTTACATAGGTATACAGGTACCATGGTAGTGGCTTGCTGCATCATTTGCCCCGTCATCTACATTAGGTATTTCTTCTAATGCAATCCCTCCCCAATCCCCCCACCCCTGATATTCCTCTCCTAGCCCCTCACACCCCAGGCCCTAGTGTGTGATGTTCCCGTCCCTGTGTCCATGTGTTCTCATTGTTCAACACCCACTTATGAGTGAGAATATTCAGTATCTGGTTTTCTGTTCTTGTGTCAGTTTGCTGAGAATGATGGTTTCCAGCTTCATCCATGTACCTGCAAAGAACAGGAACTCATCATTTTTTACGTCTGCATAGTATTCCATGGTGTATATGTGCCACATTTTCTTTATCCAGTCTATCATTGATGGGCAGTTGGGTTGGTTCCAAGTCTTTGCTATTGTGAATAGTGCCACAATAAACATATGTGTCCATGCATCTTTATAATAGAATAATTTATACTCCTTTGGGTATATACCCAGTAATGGAATTGCTGGATCAAATGGTATTTCTATTTCTAGATCCTTGAGGAATTGTCTCACTGTCTTCCACAATGGTTGAACTAATTTACACTCCCTTCAACAGTGTAAAAGTGTTCCTATTTCTCCACATCCTCTCCAGCATCTGTTGTCTCCGGATTTTTTACTAATCACCATTCTAACTGGCGTTAGGTGGTATCTCAATGTGATTTTGATTTGCATTTCTCTGATAACCAGGATGATGAGCTTTTGTTCATATGTTTGTTGGCTGCATAAATGTCTTCTTGTGAAAAGTGTCTATTCATATCCTTTGCCCATTTTTTGATGGGGTTGCTTTTTTCTTGTAAATTTGTTTAAGTTCTCTGTAGATTCTGAATATTAGCCCTTTGTCTGATGGGTAGATTGCAACCATTTTTTTTCCATTCTGTTGGTTGCTGGTTAACTCTAATAATAGTTTCTTTTTCTGTGCAGAAGCTCTTAAGTTTAATTACATCCCACTTGTCTATTTTGGCTTTCTAGGCAATATCTTCTTTTTATTTCTAGTTGATATGAAGCGTTAACTATGAAAAGAAGGCCAAAGGAAAAACAATTCTGTGTGGGGCTTGTTTCTGATAAGCAGTAGTTTGCAGGGAAACCGTACAGGTATAATTGATGGTTTATCCTCTTGTAAAATTTCAAGGCCACTGAACCATAAACTGTGATAGTTCCAGAAACAGAACCTGCAGTTACAAACCAGCAAACAAACTATAAGCATCCCAGGTAAAGAAAATACGCCAGTTCTTAAACTGTTCGCAGTGGCCATTGAAATGTAGATTGGATTAGATTATCATTTTTGATTCTGATGAAAATGATTAATTCAAGAGTAATAATTAGAATTAGTGATTGTCATGTTCTTTAAGAAAATCATGATTTATTAGGATTTTAAGCCAGTCGTTTCTTTACAAGTTTTGCATGTGTTTGTGTACCTAAAAGTCTTTTCAATAATTTTAAAAATCGTCAGTATATACTGACATACCTATTTCTTAGTACACTTTTACCTACTTCCCAGTTTACAAATAAGCCATATGGAAGCATTACGTAATTTGCTTTTTAATCTAGAGTCTCTGAAATAGGATTACTAGATAAAATATAGAATGTGCAGTTAAATTAGTACTTTTTATAAGCTACAAATATTTTTTTGGTATAAGTGTGTCCAAATACTGCTTGGGACATACCCAAAAATTGTCCTTTCCTGCTCTGAAATTTAAATTTGACTGGGTGTCCTGTATTTTTATTTACTAAATCTGGTAACTCTATTTTGGAAAAATTAAGTGGGATACTCGTTTTTTTGGTTCTTTGGAAAATACTCATATTCCTTAAGTTTACTGTGGTCTCCACCTCTTCTGAGAACACTGTTGCAATTTTCTTCACTCTCTGGTGACTTATTTTAGCCTTGCCTGGACAGCACACCTGTTTACAAAATGGCTTCTTACAGTTTAGTGCGTATGCAAGTCACTCAGACATCCTGTTAAAATCCAAAATCAAATCCCTTAAAATCACTAATCTTTGGGTCACATTTTGAGCAAAATGTGAGCTGAGAACCCAAGTTCTCAGCAAATTTTGAGCCGAGAACACAAGTTCTCAGCCAAGCACAATGGCTCACGCCTGTAATCCCAGCACTTTTGGAGGCTGAGTTGGGCAGATCACTTGAAGTCAGGAGTTCAAGACCAGCCCCGCCAACATGGTGAAACCCCATCTCTACTAACAATACAAAAATTAGCTGGGCGTGGTGGTGCACCCCTGTAGTCTCAGCTACTCAGAAGGCTGAGGCAGGAGAATCACTTGAACCTGGGAGGCGGAGATTGCAGTGAGCCGAGATTGTGACACTGCACTCCAGTCTAGATGACAGAGCAAGATTCTGACTCAAAAATAAATAAATAAATAGACCCACGTTCTCATTTCAACTAATCATAAATAAAACTATAAAAAGATCATAAAAATATTTCTCTACACTTTTTCTCATTTTCGTGGGTTCTTTATGCTTTTTTTTTTTTTTTTTTTTTTTTTTTTGCCAGAGAAAATGCTAAATGTATGGCTTTTGTTAATGGAAGAAAACTGTATTAGGTTATGAGAAAGTTCTGGAAAAGCACATGTGATTTATTCCAGGAATTGGTTATTCGATTGTTCATTCTTTCACATTTCTGGAAGGACCCAGACGTGTCATTAGAATAATCACATGATTGTATTTTGTTAACAGGCCATCCCGGGAGCCAAGTCCTAAAATGTGTCTGTTACTAAGCATGAACACCCTGCTCCAAGTAATTTTTTTTAAATAACACTGGCCTTGTTATGGAAGAACATGTTGAAATGATTTCAGCATCTGCCTAAAAGGGCTCAAAAAGTCTTCTTAAAATGAAAATCCCGGATTAATTTCTGAAGTTTTTTGTTGCCGGGTATTTTGCGCCTTACTGTGGCAAAACCCCAGTGAGGGAGGGGTGATGCCTGTCACTCAGGAGAGCCTTTATTCTTACCAGGGCTCCTGCCTAATTCCCGTCACCTGGCCCACAAGCAGCAGGCTTCTCTCTTGCACTGGATGAAAACGCTGGGGATTAAATCATCCCCGTGTGGGAAGCATCCTGTCTGCTGGTGACCCCCCGCCACTGCTGTGCTGAGAGTCAGGCAGCCAAGGATGTGTTGACAGGGTGTGTGTCTGCTTCTTCTCCCAGCGTCTGATGTGGCTTCGGTGTCAGACATGGGGCAGACGGGGAGGGGGAGGAAGCTGGCACAGAGGAACAGGGGACGGGAACGACTGCTAGACAACTCTTCTGGCAGAAGCTTAACTGTTAAAACTTTTGCTGTCAGAGGGAATTTTAAGAAATGAAGCCGGCTAAATGATGAGTTGAGAATGTGTTCCCTTTGAGAGTTGAATGCCATCTTATTGGAGACTCTTTAGATGGGGGTTTTGATGATTTGAGGTCCACCTCTCTCCCTATTGGGAATCTCTTAAGACCCAACTAAAAATGAGCGTTGTTTTTTATTGTTTTGAATACACAGAAACTCACGGAATAGTAGGAATTGTGCAAAGGGGGCAGTTAAAAAGTCATCTCCAATGTTAGATGAGAGTATTGTATCAATGATCACTTCCTGATGCTGGTAACTACACTGAGCTTATATAAGAGAATATACTTCTTAGGACATATACACTGAAGTGTTAGGTAGAGAGGCATCTTGTCTGTAATTTACTTTCAAATGATTCATAAAGTAGAAAATGACAGAGAAAAAAATAAAATGTTAATAATTGAGAAATCTGGCGAAGCCATGAAGAAGCTCTTTGCGGTGTTTTGTAATTTTTTCTAAGTTTGAAATTATTTCCAAATAAAGAGATCTTTTTTTTTTTTTTTTAAAGTCATAATCCCTGCAGAATGCTGTTTGCTGTCCAGCCCGGTCCCTTGTATCACCTCCTTTCTGGAATTCCTAGAGCATATGCTTCTTGCCTTCACAGTCAACACTGAGCTGAAACTGCTCTGTTCATCTCCAGGGCTTTGTGTCATAGCTCCCGGGCTGGTAGGTAAAACCCAGGCGGCACGGGCTAGCTTATGGAGTCTCAGAATCTAGTACAAAGAAAGCAGTCAATAAACATTTATTTTTATTTTATTTTTCTGATGCTCAAAGCACTTTTCTTTTAGTTGTGATTTGCTTATGGGAAGGGGAAATCTCTAGCAACATGTGGCTAATAAAATTATCTAAATTAATACGTGTATGTGTACTGGAGGAGAGCTTACACACTACCCACCACCCCACAGTAGGACTAATTCACACATCTCTCAGTGGGGGTTCACTTGCTCCTAGAATGTACACCATCTTCCTGAGTGGAGAATCTAGCACTGTCAAAGCAGTTTGATTCCACAGAGAAGGGCACTGAACCACAAAGAGGATAAATGACTGGTGAATATTCAACATAAAGGAGCAGAAAAGGAGTTAACACTCAAATTGTTTCAATTTGATGATACCTTTAATCTCCTCCTCTTTTCATGCAAGAAAATTATTGAAAATTTTTAGTTTCAGCTTATCACGATGTATTATTTTTTCCTATAAATGCTAAGAAGCTTAAAGTGTTTTAAGCCTATGAAATTAACAACTTAAGATGTTCTTTGAAGTGATTTCAATGCAGGACGAATACTCCCCATGCACATTAATTTAAACATCGTAAGCAGTCTTCTTCCTTTCTCACCAAAATCGAGGTGGTCAAAATGAATCATTTGGGGAATTTTTAACCTCAAAGATCTCTAGGAGCATGTAAACTCTCCAAGATCAGCATTTGTCTTTTCTTTGGGGTAGAAATATTTAGCTTGATTTAGAGTTGACTTTTTTGGATTTCTAGAGTGTTCAGATAATTCAGTTTCTTACTTAGAATGTACTATACTTTTTGAAGAATAGTGGCTTATAATTCTGCTTCAGAGCTTGTTAACTTGCTGTTACTTCTATCTGTACTAAATTGCTGGTCATTGGTTTTTAAGGTGCTCTGTTTACACCTTCTGAGCTTTCTTATCTTGAACTCTTAGTCTGTTTTGTTCCTCACTGAGAAAGAATCATTTGTTGTTCAGAGCCCCTTCTGCAGTTCCACATTCCCATGCAGGAGGTGGGAGTGCAGGGCTTCTGGGAGTACTGATAGATGCTACAGGCTTCTCATTAGGAGACAAGACAGCATCCCAACGAGGAGAGGAGTAGGGAGGGGCTGGAGGATCTTGGAGCATTAAATAGCTCTCTGAGTGAGAACAATTAGTGATGTAAGTGTCTTCTTGAAAATGAACTGCTTTGGGGTGAGATTACTTACAAGCACCATCATCCCAGCTAAAATCTCCATAAAGAGTTCTGCAGTTCTGAGAAGTCATCTTTAGAGACGATACTTATTGGAATTCATAGATAGTATTTCATTTTGTACTCTCTGAAATTAGCTAATGTTCTGGTCACTCCAGAGCCTTTAAAAATGGCCCCAATCCCAAGGGCTTTCATGAAGGGAAAGTCTGGCAGTGCATGGGCTGCAAATGCGTGGCTATTTGTGATTATTTATTTTAAGTCGGCATCACCATCAGCATCTTTTTTTCCCCTCTCAACTGGATGTAACATTTCCCTTTTCTTCATTATCAAGGAATTAGCCATGCTTTCAACATAGCAAAAGTACAGTGCGATTTTTTTATAGTTAATTTTAAAATATAAAATTTAATTTTTAAAAAAGTATTTTTTCATCTAATTGATTTAACTTACAAAATTTCATTTTTATAAGCACAGGAGGGTAGGGAGATAGGTGGCATTTTCTGATAACATATAGACACAGAAGCCCTGCAGCAAGGCTGGTGTTATTTATACTTGTTTACATACAGGAAATACACTGAAAAGCCTGTGGAACATCAGTTGAGATGGGATAGGTTTCTGAGTTTTGAGGAAAACAATATATCACATTTGGCTGAAATACTGACACAGTTTTAATATGGTTTGGACTTTTAATTTTTATTATATTTAAATACAGCATTTTTATAAAATCAAATGAAGCCTGACACATTTTTCAAAGTATTTCAGTAATTTGACACTTTATGTAGGAAGAGTTTCCAGTGCTTTCAATATATAGAATATGCACATAACATTGATAATTTGATCCACTCAAAGTTTTCAGTGACCATTTGAAAGAGCTGAAATAGCCCTATGACTTATCAGGTGCTTCAGATAATGTAAGGATCATAAACCTACAATTCATTCCGTCAAGTATTATATCTGTCTGGCCCAGATAATTCTTTCTAAAATATTTCTAAAATGCTTGCTTACAACCCTCCCAAGACATTGATATATTTTTGAATATCATATTCATTTTATATTTAATATTATGACGTTAATTTAGACTTTACTAGTAGTTCAATACCTTATTATAAATAGATTGGCAGATGAAAAGGGCACTTAAATACTTGTTAAACAACATTGTACTTTTCAAAGGAAGTCTTGGCCCCATATGCACAAAGCTATGCCAATTCTTGAGCCCAAGTCTGGCCTGAGGCATGGACTGCTCTGAATAGCCAGGCCGCTGTCAGGGTCCATAGCAAAACAGAGATAAGTGGGATCAGTCCCAGCCAATGCGGTTGGTCTGATGGTGGGTGAGAGGTGGTTTCCAAAGGAAAATATCTGTGTTATAACAACAACAACAACAACAGGAAAATGGGTGCTGAGTAGGCAAACCAACAGGTGTCCGTTTGATCAGGAAAAGTTTTATCACAATTGACCTAAAATGTGCTGACCATCAACTATATGCACATTTTAAGCATTTTGGTGCATTTCTCATGAATATGCTTTGGAGTATCAAGGACATTTTTCCGTATTCCAAACTAGAAACCGAAAGATGAAAGGACTGTCTAAGCCAGACAGACTCTCCAGTCAAAACAGGGCTGGTTTTGTAAGGTTGCTTTGGGTTCTGTCTCTCCAAGGACTACATATTTCCTTCTTCCAGCTTCCTTAGTCTTATAAAATTCAACACCTCACCTTATTCACCCATTATTGCTTCTTGTGTTAAGGTCTTGCCCTGCTTAGCAAGTAAGGTCCTTCAGAGAAGGAACCATGTATTGAATTTCTTTACTTTCCATTACACATTGCTTGGCATATAGAAGACAGCAAATAAATTCTTGGTTACATAATTTTTACAAATTGGAATACCATATTCTCTAATACATTAGTGAAAGTTACATTACAAGAGAAAAGACTGCACAACATTCTCACATATCAAAAATAGCTCAAATGAATGCTCTGAAGGCCAACAAGTCCTTCTTATTAATTTATAGGCTTTCATGTTTTTACTTAATACAAGGTATTTTAAGTGTCTCTTTTCAGAAAATAGTATGCTGCTCTCTCAATATACATTTTACAAGTGATGTCAGTAGGTAAATGAGAACACAGGAAGAACTTCCAGTGGGAGCTGCTTGTGCTCCACCCAACTCTCACAGTGAAGTGTAGATTATTGAAGAAATGGCTAATTTCTATTTTTACCACTACTACTCCCATCGTCTCTGTCATCCACATCCTCAATACCATGTTTCTTGAGTTCCTGCCATATAGTGAATAAGACTTTCTTCCTTGGTTGTGAAAACTAAGAATTTCCCCAGAGGAAAGATCTAGCTCAACAGGAAATACCCAACTCTTCAAAACTGGATTAATCACTGCTCCTAATGGAACAACTGGACCTTCTCACTCTGGTGAAAACAGAAAACTTTTATTTCTTATTTTTGGCAGTAATTAGTTGGCTGACTGTATCATAATCAGGTCCTGCTGATGAGTTTAAGAAGCACTGATTTTTAAGGTGAGTTTCTAGTTGCAGATGTTGGCAGACCCAGGTCACATTGGCCTGTGGGTTCAAATGAAGCAACATTCCTCATTGTGGTAGCTTCCTAGGGCTGCTGTAACAAAGTCCCACAAGTTGGGTAGCATTAAACAACCTAAATTGATTGTCTTTTAGCTCCAAAGGCTGGAAGACTGAGACCAAGGTGTCAGCGGGGCTGTAGGATGAATCTTCTGTGCCTTTCTCTTAGCCTCTGGTGGATTGCTGGCAATCTTTGACATTCCTTTGGATTATAGAAGCATCACCCAGATATCTGCCTTTATTTTCACATGGTGTTCTCTCTGCGTGAAGGTCTATGCTTCTATTTTTTGTTTTTAAAAAAATACACTATCTTGCTTTGTCACCCAGGCTGAAATGCAGTAGCACAATCACAGCTCAATGTGGCCTTGAACTCCTAGGCTCAAGCAATTCTCCCACCTCAGCCTCCTGAGTAGCTGGGAGTACAGGAACATGCCACCATGCCCTGCTAGTTTTTGTCTTTTTTTTTGTAGAGACAGGGTCTTGCTATGCTGCCCAGGCTGGTCTTGAACTCTTGGGCTCAAGCAGTCTGCCTACCTTGGCCTCCCAAAGTGCTAGGATTACAGGAAAGAGCCACTGCATGCACCAAATTTTCTCTTTTTATAAGAACACCAGTCATTTTGGAGTAGGTCTACTCCAGTATGATTTCAGCTTAACTAATTATATCTGCAATGATCTTATTTCCAAGCAAGGCCACATTCTGAGGTACTAAGATTCAACATAGAAACCTTGGGAGATGGGGGACACAATTTACTAATAGTAATAGGAAAATTGTTTTCCATATTTTGCTGTCACTTCCCCTAGATGACATTACCTAACCTCTTCATCCCTAGTTCTCTGCTAAGTCTCCCTCACATGTTTCTGAGCAAGTATTTCCTAGTGAATGATGATGTCCTCAAAAAAAAACCTATCAAACACTGTTTTCTGATACCACCAGCCTGGTTGCAGAGGACCTCTGCCTCTTCTCCTAGGTACCCTGGCTCTCCTGGGCACCAGCACTTGTGCCCTGGGTCCTTCTGCTCATGACCACTGGCACACTGGTGCTCTACAGCAGCTCTGGGTCTTGGGGTGATGAAACTACTCTGTGTTTTCTGGAGCCCTCTCCACCCAAGGTGCCTTCTGAAGTGTGGAGAAGTTTCTCTCTTGCTTGGTCACTGTGCCATGAGGGAATCATCAAGGCAGGACCTGCACACAGATGTCTCAGGAAACCTCTAGTGAAAACACACCTACCAGGTGTGGTGGCCCATGCCTGTAATCCTAGCACTTTGGGAGGTTGAAGTGGGGGAACCACAAGGTTAAGAGTTTGAGACCAGCCTGGCCAATATGGTAAAACCCTGTCTCTACTAAAAATACAAAAATTAGCTGGGTGTGGTGGCGGTGCTCATAAGCCCAGCTACTTGGGAGGCTGAGGCAGGAATATCGCTTGAACTTGGGAGGTGGAGGTTGCAGTGAGCCAAGATCGTGCCACTGCACTCCAACCCAGGTGACAGAGCAAGACTCTGTCTCAAAACCAACAACAACAACAATGACAAAAACGGAACCTGCTACATTAAAAAAGTCAAGGATGCAGGCTTGTGGTCAAGCCAGCCTTGTCTACTTACCTTTGAATTGCATCTGCAGATGCTTTTTTTCAGAATGTTCCTAGGTCCTGCATGCAAATTAACTCCAGGCAGTCGCAGCCCACCGTTATTCCAGACTTCCTCAGACAAACCTGAATACTCCAGGAAGTGGTGGAATGCATTTGTGGGTCTTCTTTTAGCACTCTCTGTTTCTCTTAGCACCATCCCTTCTAAGATCACCCAGCACCTTTCTGCTTTTTATTCCTAAGTTTGAATCTGATAATCTTCTTCAGAGGGACCAAATAAACTGATGACTGCTGTAATCTGACGTGATGTGGAATTTGAATTTTAAAAGAAGAAAGGGTAGTGGAGAATAGGCATGAATTTTTATGGTAGACATTGGATGCTATGGCAATTTGAGTGGGAAAAGTGTGGGTGCTTGTGTGCACCAGTGTGCACCTATGTGCATGTGTATGTACCTGGCATGTTACCCTGGGGCTTTTCTTCAAATTCTTAGTCTGAGATTGTCACTTCTGGCCCCATTGGGAGCAGAAGTTTGCTCATGTTTGTGGCCATTGAGCCCTTTCTTCAGTTGAAAACTTACATAGATGTAAGTGGAACATCTAACATGGGCCCCCAGTCAATCCATCTAGGTTTGAATTCTGGATCCTCAATTTTTCAACTGTATGTTCATAGTCAATACCTAAATACCCCGTGCCTCAGTTTCCTCATCTCTAAAATGGGAGAGACATTGTACTTATTTTAGTTAGGTCAATGCACATAGAGTGTGTGAACAGTGCCTGCCACATGGAGCTTCTGGCTAGAGGGTAGATGAGGGTGAGTTCCCAGCAGCTCAGGCAGGTTCTCAACATGGTTTGAATGTTTGTCCTCTCCAGATATCATGTTGCAATGTGATTCCCAGTGTTGGAGGTGGGGTTTGATGGGAGATGACTGGATCATGGGTGTAGATCCCTCATGGATGGCTTAGCATCTTCCTCTTGATGATGAGTGAGATCTTACTTAGTTCACATGACAGCGGGTTGTTTCGAGGAATCTAGATCCTCCTACTCTATCTCTTGCTTCCTCTTTGGCCACGTGATACCCAGGTGTCCCCCTTTGACCTCTGCCATGAGTAAAATCTCCCTGAGATCTCCCCAGAAGCCAAGCAGCTGCCAGCACCATGCTTCCTGCACAGCCTGCAGAACCATGAGCCAATTAAATATCTTTTTCTTTATAAATTGCCCATCTTGCATTTCTATACAGAAATGCAAGAGTTGTCTAATCCAGTTCCCTTCCTCTTCCAAAAGTGTCCTGGAAAGAACATTTTGAAGGAGATCCCCCTGGGGTGACTCCTTTTGTCATTTCTGCAGAAGGATGAGGCAGGATCAGCTGGGATCTCATGAAAGAAAATTGTGCCAATGTTCCCTGAGTGACACAATGTCTTTCTTTTATGCTTCTCATTTTTAAGACATTAACTACCTTGGTGAATCATTCTATTGTCTCATGGTGGGCAGCATGCTTGCTGTGTAAATAAAGTCCCAGGGCCTGCCTGCTCCAGCCATTATTGCTCTTGCTCCCATTCCCACCCACTTCCTTTGGCTATGCTCATGGAAAGTGTATTGACAAAGACTGTGATGCTTGGAAGTACCCAATGTCCAAGAGCATGTAGGGAAACCAGCTTTCTCACATACTGTTATGGAATGAAGCTTTGTGGAAGGCAGTTTGACAGTACCCACTAGGATTTTTTATGTGCACATACATTCTGAGCAGCAGGCTCACTTTGAGGAATGTATGCAACAGAAATATCCATATTATCATGTTAAAATAATATAATAGTATCATGTTACAGTATCATGTAATACATGGATATAAAATCCAGATCATCATTTATCATATGAAATGATGTTTTTATTTGTATATAACATTATTCATGATAATGAAAAAATTTAGAAAAATGCCTATCAATCAGAAGCTGGTTATATAAATTACTGCCACTAAACTGTAATGGTTACAGTTAATTTCATGATTAATGTTGTTAATTTCATGTGTTGCCTTGGGTAGGCCATGGTGCACAGTGTTTGCTCAAATACCAGTCTAGATGTTACTGTGAAGGTATTTTATTTTAGCTATGATTAAACTTTAAATTGCAGAGTTTTAGTAAAGCAGATTACCTGCCATAACTTGGATGGGCCTCATCCAGTGAAGGTCTTAAGAGAAGAAGATTGAGATCCCCAGAAGAAGAAGAAAATCTATTTCCAGACTGCTTCAGACCAGAGCTACAGCACCAGCTCTTCCTTGGGACCCAGCTTGTCAATCTGCTTTTAGAATCAGGCCCTGCCAGACCCTACAATCCCTGAACCAATTCCTTAAAATGAGTCTCATTATCTATCTATCTATCTATCTATCTATCTATCTATCTATCTGCTGTCTACCATCTATCATCTATCTACCTATCAGTCAATCATCTGTCGATCAAATCTCTATCCATCCTTATTGGTTCTGTCTCTGGAAATTCCTGACTAATACAGATACCATGGTGTAGCCTTAAAATGAAGCACTGCCATATTTTCTGATACATTTTTCTCTGAATATATTGCTAAGTGAAGAAAGCTGGTTGCAGACCTATATATGTATGCATAATTCTCAATGATGTCTTGGCTGTTGAGTTTTATTTTTGTGTTTTCTTGCTGTGTTGCCCAGGCTGGGGTGCAGTGGCATGATTATAGCTCACTTCAGCCTTGAACTCCAGGGTTCAAGGAATCCTCTTCCTCAGCCTCTTGAGTAGCTGGGACTACAGGTGTGTGCTACCACAGTTGGCTAGTTTTAAAATTTTTATGTAGAAACAAGATCTTGCTATGTTGCCCAGGCTGGTCGTGAACTCCTGTCCTCAAGTGATCCTCCTACCTTCATCTCCCAAAGTGCTGGAATTATAAGCGTGAGCCATTATGCCTGGTGGATTGCCTTTTTAGGTATGTCATGCTACCTTCTTGGACTGTCCCTTCTGGTGCAGGCCCATTTTCTTTCCTGGTCTTGAGGCTAACTTCTTCCTTTCAGCTTTGCCTGATTTTATGGCTCACAGGCTTTTTCTGTCTCTTGCTATTTGTGTGGACTTGACCATGACTTTTTACTTGTTTTAATCTCCATCACATCATGACATTTGGCACATAGTTATGTCCATCACTCCTACCTGTTTACACCATCCCACCTGTTTTTAGTCTCCCACATCTACCTTAAATCCTGGCTCAGGTCTCCTCCACCCCCCTTCCCTAGGCTTCTGGAACATTCCTTTGCCTGTACTCTGATCGGCTGGTCCCCAATCCTCTCTGCTCCCATTATACACTGCTATCTGTGACCATGCCATTGGCAAAACACTCAGGAAAAAATGAATGTATCTGAGGCAGAACTGATACCCTCCTCTTCCAAGGTTATTATAACTTATTGATGATAATATGGGGTTATCTTTACTATGAAGGCCAGGATTAGTGTGATGCAAGAGGGGTTAGTCATAGGGCCTAATCTACATTTAATATTTTGATATTTTGTTCATCACTTTTTTTTTTGCATTGGTTTTGACTTTTTAAATATTGCGTCAATATTTGTCCTGATTCATGAGTTTTGCGCCTTTGAATTTTGCACCTCAGGCAAGCACCGTAACTCAGCCTTGGTCACTATAAATATTTCCAGCCAAATAAAGAATACAGCAACTGTTCTTCATGATAATTTCAAAAAACAGGAAAAATAATGGAATATTCAACTTTAATTGGATAGTTAAACACATTGTTTAGGCTTAAGAAAAACTTTAGAAAACTTACATATATTCTCTTTTCCTATTTGATTTCACTTGATCAAAGAATTCCTGAAGCAAATATCAGCCTTCTGACGTCCAGAACAATGACCTGGACAATGACATGGCTCTGGAGGAGGGCTTGTGAAAACATTGCTGGACCCCACAATAGATTTTTTCATTCAGTAGGTCTGGGGTGGGGCCTGAGAACTTGTTTTACTTTTTTCTAACTTTTAAGTTCAGGGGTGCATGTGCAGGTTTGTTACATAGGTAAACGTGTGTTATGGGGTTTGTTGTATGGATTATGGATTATTTCACCATCTATGTATTAAGCCTATTATCTATTTGTTATTTTTCTTGATCCTCTCCCTCCTCCCACCCTCTACTGTCCAATAGGCCCCAGCAATCCCATTACTGGGTATATACCCAAAGGAATATAAATCATTCTGTTTTAAAGACACAAGCCCATGTATGTTCACTGAAACACTATTAATGATAGAAAAGACATAGAATTGACCTAAATGCCCATCAGTGATAGGCTGGATAAAGAAAACGTAGTACATACACACATGGAATACTATGCAGCAATGAAGAATGAGATTATGTTTTTGTAGGGTTGTAGATAGAGCTGGAAGTCATTATCTTTAGCAAACTAACGCAGGAACAGAAAAAATCAAATACCGCATGTTTTCACTTGTAAGTGGGAGCTAAATGACAAGAACATGTGGGCACATAGAAGGGAGAACTTGCTTTTCTAACAAGTTCCCAGGTGATGCTGTTTGTCCAGGGACTACACTTGGAGAACCAGTGCTGTATGTAGAGCTGTTATTTTCAGAGACTTTTGTCATTTTCAAGTTATCCTGGAGCCTTGGGTAAAGGGGTAGGGAAAAGTCACTCCTGTTCACCCATGAAACACAGGCATTTTGAATTTGTATTGATTCAGTAAGACGTTGAGACTGCAGGTAAAAGGTGGACATTTTATTATTTTTCAAACAAGCATTTGGATAACAAGTGTATGCACAAATTATAAAATTTTCTTTAGGTTTATATTCTTGTAGGGCAGCCTGTTGATCTTTCCTTGCTTAGTTTTAGCTGAAAACTTGTTCACTACAACACAGAAAGCTCAGTGTCCCTGAGGTCAAGCAGCGGGCACACTGTGTGAAGCATGCTCATGTCCATAAAACAGAGTGATGCCATTTGAGTAGCTGCTTCATTCATTACTTGGATGCTCTTTTATTTAAGAATTAAGCTGGAATAGAGACACTGACATTAAAATCAGATGAGCTTGGGACAGAACCAGTTAGAGAAGGTGTTAAAGAAAAGGTCATCAGTTTTAGGAGAATGGCTGTGAGCTATTTGGTGGGGAGGAAAAACACACCAACGTTATTTTGTTATTTGACATCACAGAACAACAGCTTTTATCTAAGCAGGCCCAAAAGGCAGTTGAGAGGTGAGACTGGTGAGACTGCCAGGTTGGGTGACAGTCCCTATTGTGAAACCATCTTTATCTCATCCTTGCCAGATGTTTCAGTTAGATGCAATGAGATGAACAAATTGGTATGCTGAAACCCAGGTAATATCTCTCTGTAACACGTAAAGATGTTTGGATAAAAAAGAAGGAACAAACAGGAAAGGTGACCAGGCAGGCTCAGAATCACAGAGAAGTCTGGAAGGATAAGAAGCACTTCTACCTGAGGATCATTTCTCTAATAGGTGAAGCTTGGAGGTTGTGATGATAGCTCAGGTTTGATCCCAGTGGTGATTAGGATCAGAAGGGGATTAGAACGGATACATGTGACAGCCTATGAAACAGTGACAGCAGGAGGACTGAGTGAGGGATGTAGGGAACAGGAGGTCCTGAACCCAAGTTTAACCTGGCCTCGGGGAATATTCAGCAGATGACGACTGGGCAGCCCAGGGTGATGTGATAGTCTGTATGAAAGAACCAAAGGAGATTAAGTATATAGTGCAAGTGCGAAGGATTGACACCACTGGAATGTCACTTCACAAAAGCAAAACTTGGGTGCAATTCTAAAGAACATGTTGCTCAAAAATACATGCGTGGATGTATTCTCTTTCCAGTGGTTGTTTGAAAAACAGAGATTCCTAGGCCCCCCTCAGACCTTCTATATCAGGGCCCGGGTTCCTGGAATTTGTATTATTTAAAAGCATCCTAGGGGATTCAGATACAGCCCATTAAAGGGCAAGGTTTGGAAATCAAAGCTCTAGTGGACAATTAAAATGTGATGTAAAACATCAGAAATGACACATTAATATATACGTATTGATTAATAGGGGCCTCTCAGCAACACTTGCCGGGCTGCTTCATGACAGCCATTTATAGATGCATTCAATGTGTACAAGCATCATTTTGAACTTTTTATTTGAAAATAATTTCAAACTAAAAGACAGGTTGCAAAAATGAAAATAATAGGAAGGGTAGACACAAATCATTCAGTGCACACATTTTTCCCATTGGCTTTGTCTTTTGTGTGTTTTTTTCTCTCCATTCACATGTACATGTGCACACACACACATGCACACACGTGTGTCCACTCACAGATATACCTGTTTTTCTGAACCATTTGAGGGTAAGTTACATATGTCACATCCTTTTATGCCTAAATTCTTCATGGGCTATTTCCTAATAGTAAGGATATGCTCTTATGTAACCATGGTACAGTTATCAACTTGGGTATTTTGACATTGATAACATGTTTTATCTAATCCACCATTTGTGATCCAATTGTAGCAGTTGACCCAATGATGTTTTTTAGAGCATTTTTCCTGCAGTACAGGATCTCTCTCGTATCAGGTAGTGCATTTAATTGTCCTGTCTTTTTGGTTTCCCTGTTTAATCAGGAATATTTCCACAGGTTTTCATTGTGTTTTAGATGTTAACATTTTGAAGAATACAGTCACTCCATGCCCCTACTTATTTTAATAGAACATTTCTCATTGTGGGCTTCTCTGATTTTTTTTTTGTGTGTGTGATTACATTCAGGTCATGTGCCCCATGCTGAAATACTGCGTAGGGAATGGTGTGTCCTTCTCAGAGTACCATATCTGGGGATACTCAATGGCCATCCAGTTCTGTTTGGTGATGTTAGTATTGATCACTTGGTTAAAGTGGTGTTTGATATCTTCATTGTTTAATTACAATTTTTCTCTCCTTTGCAACTAATAAGCAGTCAGTGGGATGACATTTGAAGACCCTGAAAATGTCTTGATTCTCATAAAAAATTCCCTTTAGATTTAGCATGCATTGACAATTCTTGCCTGATCCAAGAACTGGATCTGGATAATAACTGGAGTCTTTACCATGATTATTGCAGAATGCTGATTTTCCAACTCAGACATGCTCTCCACATTTACCAGTCAGATTTTAGCATTCTCCTGTAGGATTCATCCCTCTCTTCCTACTTTTTATGCCTGTGTATTTATGAATTCCTATTTGTCAATAGTTCGTTACTCTACTTGCTTTATTTTAGGGTTCCAGTTGTCCACAATTTGGCCACTGGGAGCTCCCTCGGTGGCTCCTGTGTCCTTGCAAGCATAGCTCTCTCATTCTATGAGCTATTTTCTTTCTTCCCAGCTCATGTTGACCTACCCTGCCCCAAGCCCTGGAATTAGCTGTTCCTCTGAAGAGCTCCTGTTCCTTTTAGTAGGTGGATGGCATTTGCAGTGAAGAGCTGAGCACTAGGAGTACTCATTGCTACTGAATGTCTTCGTTTTTGTAAAAAGTGACGCAGGCAGATCTCAATCAATTTAAAGGTTTATTTTGCCAAGGTTGAGGATGCACCCAGGAAAAAGAAACACAAGTCACAGTAGGATCTTTGCTTTTTCCAGAGGGTTTTGAGGGCTTTAATATTTAAAGTGGAAATAACCAGCAGGAGGGCAGGGGGAAGGTAGGCAATGAGGCAAAAGTGGTTCCATGCTTGTGAGACTCTGATTGGCACTCAGTGGATCTACATTTTACATGTGAAAAAAACAGAGTGGGAGAAAAGTCAATTGTGCATTCATCTCAGGCTCAGTAAGCTGCATTTTACATAAGACAAAGTAAGCATGTGAAATTGCAGCCAGGCGGTTTTTGAGAAACTTAGTTCTTAAGCTTAACTTTCCATTTGATATAAGGAGTTTGAGGTTCTGAGATTTTATTTTCCTTTCAGAATTTCTCGGTTCTTTCAATGGGCAGAGAGGAAATATACACATATATATGTACATTTCCAATATATTCAAGCAAGCAAATATACATACAAATATACCCACAAAAGCACACCTATTTTAGAAATCGTGACTTCATGCCGGTACCTCTAATTCAAATCTATCCCCACAGAATCACTTCTTGCCTTCTTCCATTACATGTTCCTTTTCCTGCAGTGAGAACCCTGCACTGCAGGCTTCTCAGCATCAGCACATTTATACATTTGCTCCATCCTTCAATACATCCGAAACAATCACAGGATTTTTTTTTCCCATATACTACAAGAAATTCCTCTGATTAGATGAATTTTAATTCATCTAATTATTAATGCAGCTTATTAACCTAATTATTAATTCATTTATTAAAAGTGGTCAGGACTTGTTTGCAGTTCTCCTGTCCCCATTCCACTCTACCCAAAACAGAGGTTCTAAAGTCAGATACTGTGTTCATAAATTGCTGGATTTTCCCTCCCCCCGCTTCCCTCCTCCCTCCTTCCCTTCTTTCCAGTACCTCTTTCCTGCTTTCTCACTTCTTTATTCCCCTTTATCATAGTCTGATATTCATTTGAAATACGATTATCTTCTTTTTATTCAGTCTGCTTTTGGTTTGAGTTTTTTTTCTCCTCTTATTCTTACTAATTTTTTTCTAAAAATGTGTGGACTCTAAACATGTCTTCAAAAATCGAAATTTACTCATAAAAGCGTCACTTTTTCCTATGTCTCCTCACTGGCGTCTTATGTCCCATGGTAGGTAACCTGATTTTACTGTTTTTTTTTTTTTTGGTGTTCCCTCTTCCTGTGTTTTTATTTGTTTTTGTAAAAGTAAGCCAGCCAGCTGAGGTGGTGTGATCTTGGCTCACTGCAGCCTCTGCCTCCCAGGTTCAAGCAATTCTCCTGCCTCAGCCTCCCCAGTAGCCGGGATTACAGGAACGTGCCACCACGCCCAGCTAATTTTTGTAATTTCAGTAGAGACAGGGTTTCACCATATTGGCCAGGCTGGTCTCAAACTTCTGACCTCAAGTGATCTGCCTGCCTGAGCCTCCCAAAGTGCTGAGATTATAGGAGTGAACCACCGAGCCTGGCCCAGGATTCCTTGTTCCGACCAATGTTTTCAAGTCTGGCTTTTCCTTCAGTTCAAGATGACTCTAAACTGGCATTGTTTTATTGCCCAGGGGCCACACACCTCATGGCATGGCATCATGAAAGTCCATTTTTTGGAACAATCATTGCACTTTTATAAACATGATTGAAGATGTTTAATTTTACACTATTAAGATTGCTGCCTTGATTCCACAAGGATCTAGACCCAGAAATACGATTTGACCCAGCAATCCTATTACTGGGTATATACCCAAAGGAGTATAAATCATTCTGCTATAAAGACACATGCACATGTATGTTTATTGCAGCAGTATTCACAATAGCAAAGACTTGGAACCAACTCAAATGGCCATCAATGACAGACTGGATAAAGAAAATGTGGCACATATACACATGGAATACCATGCAGCCATAAAAAAGGATGAGTTCATGTCCTTTGCGGAGACATGGATAAAGCTGGAAACCATCATTCTCAGCAAACTAACACAGGAACAGAAAACCAAACACCACATGTTCTCACTCACAAGTGGGATTAACAATGAGAACACATGGACACAGGGAGGGAATCATCACACACTGGGGCCTGTCGGTGGGAGGGGGGCTAGGGGAGGGATCACATTAGGAGAAATACCTAATGTAGATGACAGGTTGATGCGTGCAGCAAACCACCATGGCACGTGTATACCTATGTAACAAACCTGCATATCTGCACATGTATCCCAGAACTTCAAGTATTTAAAAAAATAGATTACTGCCTTGAATGTACTTTTTTAAAAAACACATGAATTCCAAAACTCTATTTTAAAAAGATTTCTTAATTTCAGCATTTAGATAGAAAACATTGATGTTTACCTAGAGAAATGGAAGAGTCTAGAAGTCAAAAGAAGAAGGGGAAAAAAAGGAAGAGGAAGAGAAGTAGGAAGACGAGAAACAAAAAGAGGAAAAAAGGAAGGAAGTGTGTGAGGGAAGAAGGAAGGATATAAATGAATCAATGAGTTAAAGAGCCATTCTCTAGTCAGTTTCTTCTGTCTGTAAGTTGGAAAGCATGCTTTATGCCTGCGTAATCAGTTGTCAGTGAGAGACCTGACTCCTCCTTGGCTGCATTCACAACTCCTAGCACGAGCTCCTTAGAAGACAAGTCATCAATGATGGATGGAGAATGACACACAGAAAGGCTGGCCAGAGGGTTAAATAACCCTAGACAATTCCTTCAGAGAGACGTGATCACGAGTGCTTTTTGTTTTTATTTTTTTGTTTTTGTTTTTTGTTGCGACTGCTTTTAATAATCCACTTAAGTTGCTTGATCTGAGATCACTTTAGATCAGCTTTTTTTCCTTCTTCTTCTCTGTTTGACTTCTGAGCCTATCCAGGGAGTATTGTTTTAGTGAATAGAAGCTTCTCAAAAAAAAAAAAAAAAAAAAAAAGAATGACCCTGGATTGTGTAGTTTTGTAGGAAGGCATCTGATCTGTATATATGTATGTATGGCATCTTTACTCCAGAATTTCTCAACAGGAGCAATGATTTTTAGGAGCACTTCTCTGTACAACTGGTATCTAGTGGGTGGAGGCTGGGGATGCTGCCACATATCCTGCCACACACAGAAGAGCCTCGCACCGAAGAATGATCTGGCCCCAAATGTCAGTAGTAGTGCCAGTGCTGAGAATCCTGCTTTATTATAACATTTTACTGATTGCTTGCTATTACTTAATGAGGAAAGACACTCGTCAAATAAGAGTGAATTTTAGATGTAAACTCATTCATAGCACAGGTGACTGCTATGTCCTAAGCTCTGATCTGGCCATGGCCATTACAGATACAAAAAAAGGAAAAGTCTCAGCCTGCAAGTACTTGTCACCTGGTAACAAGTAAATGAATTCAGGTTTTATGGGCGCAAAAGACAGTTGAGGAACAGGGGAAGAATGGCAAAGGCATCTTTATTTTATTTCAGAAAAAAAAACACATGTAAATTAGGAAACCAGTCTGGACAACATACGTTGATCTATACCGCTTTCCTGCTGCCTCAATACTTCTAGTTTGATTAAAAGAGGTGAATGCATTTCTGCATGAATACTTGCTGTGATGGGAGAATAAAGCATTTTTGTTTCCATCGATGCCAGCTTTGTGACATGCTGGTATAAAACCTATCTGTGTCTTACCAGCACACTGCTTGAAGCAGAAGTTGATGAGATGCCTCTGTCTTCTTGACAATCTGAGTGTGGCTACAGTTGCCTGTAGCAATTAGAACTTGTTGTCTGGAAAGACCAGAGTGTTGACTGAGCCAATTAAAAGATCAATTAGTGCAGTGCAAGTGCTTAGAGAAGTAGTTTTCTATGACATGGAACAGGTTTTCCATCAGTATTTAGAGCTACAGGTGAAACCAACATCAAGGATTATGTATTATTTGTTCTTAACTCTTTTTTGTTTAAAATGTTCTGTACATTGTTAAACATTCAGTGGGACCTATTAATCAATGGGCTCCTATGACAAAAATGCCGTTGTTTTTTTGCAATGACTCCCATTTACCATAATTAAACAATTATAATTCAGTAAATATAATGAAATAACACTGACTTTTACTTTATTTTACTTTTGGTTGTGAAATAATTCGTTAAAAAGATTTTTTCCCATAAGTCATTTATATATGGTTTAGACTTCTTATTGTTGTTTTTATTACTTAAAAAAACGTCCCAGTTTGTTTTCAGTTTTTCTTCTATGTAGGGATCTCAGCATATGTATACCACATTGAATTTCCTGATTTCTAAAGTCATAACTCTAGAAGAGGTCTTCTCATCAAATAAGAAATTGAACTGGACTCCATGGGAATTTTTCAAGGTGTAAAGTGTTAAATACATTTGTTCAGCAAGTATTTATACAATTACCAGATAGCAGACAGAGAGGCAACTGAAGCCCAGAGCCTGTTTTCCGTCCTTTTGCGGTTTATACTGGAGTTGTAGGCAAGGGCTAGTTATGTTAGTTACGACCATGTGTGGCCAGAAACGGATCAAATCCTTGACTCCCTGCTCTGCTTCCTGCAACCCTTCCAGGAAGATAGACAGACAGACAGAGAGAAAGAGAGAGACTCACTGAACTGAGAACAGGAGCAGGCAAATCACTGGGAGTATTATGTCCAGGGCATTGGTGTTAAACCCCTCTAAGGAAGCTCAATCCTTGGTAAACTAAATTGGACTGGAGAACTTCTTTTTTTGCACAGGCGACTGCTACATCGTAAGCCCTGATATGTCCTAAGCCCTGATCCAGCCCCGGGCATCACAGAGACAATAAAGGAAAGGACCCAGCCTGCAAGTACTTGTCACCTGGTAACAAATCAATGGATTCAAGTTTTACGAGTGCAAAAGACAGTTGAGGAACAGGGGGAGAAGGCAAAGGAATTTTTATTTTATTTCAGAAAAAAATATATGTAAATTAAGAAGCCAGTCTGGACAATATACATTGATCTGTACCATTTCCCACTCCCCCAATACCTCTACTTTGATTAAAAGAGGTTAATGCATTTCTATATGAATACTTGCTGTGATGGGAGAATAAAGTGTTTTTGTTTCCATCTGTGCCATCTTTTTAACGTGCTGGTGTAAAATCTATCTGTATCTTGCCAGCCCACGGCTTGATGCCAGAGGCAGGTTACCTGGCTTCCCTTAAGTAGCCTTTCATCTGAGTCCTGCCCCATTTCCTACTTGACTCTTTTTTTATCCTGGAGAACCCTTCCAAGTGGAAGGCACCTCCTACCCAGACACGTGGACTGCCAAGGGAAGCAAGTCAGAAAGGAATCCAAGAGAGAAACTGAAAACCAGATTCCCAGGCCAGTGGGTGGGTGCTCCAGGTTCATGTCCTAGTGTTTGCTCTTCCTTCTTCCCCTCCATGGTCTCTGCTCGGCCACGGTAGCCCAATAGCATCCTTGACACAGGATGATTGCAGTGTTTCTTCTTGTGGACCTGAAGGCAGAAGGAGTTACATCCACCTGCTGGGTGCTGGAGTATCTGAACAATAAGAGATTTAAATGAAAAACTATAACGTAAGGTGGTGTTTGACGGAGTACCAAAATTAGCAGGAGCATTATACCGCGTGCCTCTGAGTTCCCAGTTCTGGATAACAGAATTCAGTCTAGCTGATTGAAGCTCTGTAAGCTATATGGTATCAGGTGGTTTGTGGAAATGCAAAGAAGTTCAGAATGCTATGCTTGCGTGCAACACAGCAGGAGGAACACCCACCCACAGCATGGAATTGTTACAGGAGAAGCCTCATGCTTGTCACAGTTGTGTGTGCTCCTGGGGTGCTCCTAGGGAGCTCTCTTTAAGTCTCCCCTGGGTGACCTGTCTGGCAGAACATAGCTACTGACCAGAGAGAACCTGAGCTACTAATGAGAATGGAAAACACAGTTTTCACCAAATTTGCAGATAAAGGTGCACCAGAAGGGATGATAGTGGATAAGGAGTGAGCCTATTTGTATCTGCAAACCAGCCACAGACTTGGTTGAAGGTGGAAATAAATGGGGAGTGGAGTGGTTGATGGAGATCTTAAATGGGGCAGTGCATGAGTTGGAATAAAGATCATGGATTGTTCAGAGAAGGGACATGGACTGTCCCAGCAAAAGGAGAGCAAAGATGTGCAGCTGAGGATGTGTGCCACTCCTGGAGACTGCAGTGGAAGGATGGATTGGAAGTCCATATTTGAGGGTCCGGGTGGGTAAAGCCAAGCAGAAGTGGGGCAAGGGTTTGAAAGCATTTGGCTGCAAGAAAGGGATTTAAGACTTCGTCCTGGGTATGGTGA
>CAUYLG010034613.1:0-21990 GCA_963573385.1 Cacajao melanocephalus | reverse complement strand
CTCCCACTACATCTCCCATCTATAGATCCATCTATATATATATATGTATATATATATATATCTACATATATATATATATTTATATATATATACACATATATATATATGTATATATATATATACATATATATATGTGTATATATATATACATATATATATATACGTATATATATATATATATACATATATATATATATATGGAAATGGCTGCAACTGTGCGGAGAAAGAAAAGAGAAGCTGGGATGATGGGATGAGCTGCAGCAGGGGCGGAATCTGCTTCTCGCTGGTGGATACTGTGATAAGAAACCTGGATCTGAGCGGCCTCACAATGGCCTATTTATCCGGCTCTCACGCACGGCCGGCAGCCCCGGCTGGGAATCACGGGGGTGGCAGCCGTCCCCGGAAAACGGCGGCGCTCCGGCACAGGAAAGCCCGCGGATCAACTGATCTGCAGACAACGCTTCTTCCTTCCTGGGAAGCGGCCACAAAGGCAGCCAGCTGACCCCGGCCCTGCGCGGCTCCCGGCGGAGGAGGACAGGGGCGGGGGATCGTCGCCCGCCCCACCCCCCGCCCCCCAAGTTTCCTTTGGCAAAAGCATCCCAGGCGTGGTTCAGGCAGAGTCCACGCCAGCGAGGCTGGGGTCGAATCTCTCCACGCCAAGAAGGCGGGGCAGGCGGACCCGCCTCCCCCAGCCCCGCGCGCCCTCCGCGCCCTTCCGGCTGGGGCGGCCTTGGCCTGGGGTTGACTTTGGTGGGGGGACAGGAACGACTGGCACAACGCCCCGACTGTCCCCTGAGGAGGCCCCTCCCTACAACGTTTGGTCAAAAGCAAAAAGAAACACAGACATGTGCGTCACCCTGGGATGTGCGCGGGGCTTTCGCCCGCGTTTCAGGCGCAGACTTCGCATCCTCCCTCGGTAGGGGGGCCGGGAGTTCCTAACATTTACCCCCCAACTTCACTTTCCTGGCGACAGAGCACCTTAACAGTTCATTTTCCTCTCGCTCTCAAGTGAAAACATCTTATTTTGTATTAAAATGTATACAGCCACCATGAGAATTGGCAGGAAGTCAAACTGTAGATTCTGAGATGCTAGGGTCGCTCCCCAGGAAGCGCTGTTTTCGGAAGAGTTGACCCAGCAGCTGGTCCCTGCTGCTCTAATGACACGATGTGTGCTTTCACTTTTTCACTCCCCAAACAACGTGGTTTGGAGTCTTGAGAGAGTCTTGGAAATCACTGCCCGTGGAGGGAAAGGTCTGGAGAGGCCAGGCCAGGAGAGCAGACACGCTGGGAGAAGGGGAGAGAGGCATCCTGCGAACTCGCCTGGCTCTGCAGGAAGGGGCGGAGGTGTCCAGGTCGCAGGTGGAGCTGGCCAGCTGCGAGTCAGAAGATCCTCGCCCTTTCCAAATTATACACAGTTCCCACAAGGAAAAAAGAGAGGGGCAGGGGGTCCAGGCAGATCTTCAGCTGCTGGTATGCTCTGCACCAGGAGGCTCTATCATCAGCCCCTACCCCCATCTCAGGGGACTCAGAGGAGACCACAATTCTTCCCTTCAGGCAGAATCGTGGACCCAATATTCCCATCTCCCCTACTTCTCTTAACTCAGTATACCGCCATTAACAACACAGTCAGCCCTCTGGACTTCAACTCCAGAAGGAATTTTGTCTCATTTAGTGCCGGCAGGGGAGCAGGATGAGATAGTTCTCTTCTACCGGCACCCGGTCTCTGAGTTGATTCTCTCTAAACATTGTTCTGTTTCTAGGGACAGAATCATTTCGACCTAGAGAAACAAAGATATTGTGGGAAGGACCCCTGATCCCTCTGGCGGTTTGGAGACTTGGCATTAGCCTTACTCAGTAAGGCTTCTTCATTTACCAGGACTGATCTAGTCAGCTTTGAAGATCCCCTAGACTGGTCCTGGGTTTCTTCCAAACACCCATGAGATCAACCATATCTTGGAGGGGCTGGTACTGCTCCCAGAAGAGAAAGGTGGGGGCAGAAAGCAGTAGTCACTTTGGGCCTGAAATTACTCACCCACTATAGGGCATTAGTGCCCCTTCCTCTTTGCTACAGTGTTTCCAGAAAATGAGAAGTAGTATCTTAGAAATAGATTGGGTACGTTGTCTTAAACCCAGTTAGTTGTTTTTTGTTTTTTGACACAGAGTCTCACTCTATCTCCCAGGGTGGGGTGCAATGGCACGATCTCGGCTCATTGGAAACTCTGCCTTGGGGGTTCAAGCAATTCTCCTGCCTCAGCTTCCTGAGTAGCTGGGATTACAAGTGTGCACCACCACACCTGGCTAATTTTTGTATTTTTAGTGGAGACGGGGTTTCACCATGTTGGCCAGGCTAGTCTCTAACTCCTGACCTCAAGTGATTCACCTGCCTCAGCCTCCCAAAGTGCTGGGCAGTTACTTTTATTATAGTTCCAGACAACATTGAGAACATGGAAAGCAGCTATGCAAGCAAAACACAAACAACCCTGTTAAAAAGTGGGCAAAAGACATGAACAGACACTTCTCAAAAGAAGACATGCAAGCAGCCAACAAATGGGAAAAAAATGCTCAGCATCGCTAATTATCAGAGAAATGCAAATCAAAACCATGATGAGATCTCACACCACTCAGAATGGCCATGATTAAAAAGTCAAAACAACAACGGCAGCAGCAACAACAGATGCTGGCAAGGCTGTGAAGAAAAGGGAACACATAAACACTGCTGGTGGGAATGTAAATTAATTCAGCCACTGTGGAAAGTAGTTTGGAGATTTCTCAAAGAAAACCACCATTTGACCCAGCAGCAATCCCATTACTTGGTACATATCCAAATGAAAAGAAATCCTTTTATCGAAAAGACACATACATTTTTATGTGCTTTGCAGCATTATTCACAATAGCAAAGACATTGAATCAGCCCAGGTGTCCATCGATGGGGATTGGTACATATACACCAGGGAATACTCTGCAGCAACAAAAAAGGAGGAAATGATGTCCTTTGCAGCAACATGGATGCAGCTGGAAGCCATTATTCTAAGCCAATTAATGCAGGAGCAGAAAACCAAACACTGTATGTTGTCACTTACAAGTGGGAGCTATGTGTTAGGTACACGCAGACATAAAGATGGCAACAATAGACGCGGGGGATACTAGAGGGAAGCAAGGGTTGAAAAACTAACTATTGGCCACTATGCTCACTATCTGGGTAACAGGATCGTTTTACCCAAGACCTCAGCATCATGTATATATCACACAATATACCCACGTGACAAGTCTGCACATGTGCCCCTGAATCTAAAATAAAAGTTGAAATTATATATTAAAAAAAGAACAGAACAGAACAGAGCATGAACTGTGGTGACTATTTTCAAAGGAGAGAGACTTTGCATTTGCCAGGCTTCAGGTTTTAGAATATATTCTTGATATCAATATATTTTGAAAGACATCTGGGTGAAGTTTTAAAATCCCCTGAACACACATTTAATAAGCTGTCTCAGAAACCTGTTGAGAAAGGTTGTTCTTTGCCTTCCCAGACTCTGTCTCTTCCACTCTGTCTGTCCTCACAGCCAATGGGACAGCCCCTAAGAATAATGAGCTCTGGCCACCCAGCGCCATCCATGGTCAATGCCTCTTGTGGAACACATTCTATTTGCCTTATAGGATTGCGGACTTGGCCTCTGACTCCTAATGTCTTGCTCTGTACCCTGCTTGCACTCTGCCTCTCCCCATCTAATGGCGGAAGCTCCCTGGCTCCAACCCTCTGTGCTTTCCCTCAATGTCCTGCTCTTCCAGACACAACTTCTTTGCCCAATCTGTTGGCTTCTATGGCAGGCGCTCCTGGGAAACCTGATCTGCCCCTGCTCCTCTGTGGGGTTTCTGACACACGCTCCCCTTCAAATTGCTATAGTACATCAGACACCAAATACCTTGGAGACCTTGAAATTGTGGGCAATTACTACCATTAATAAATGCACAAGAATACCACGGTTTTCTGTGAAGCAAGCGACTAGGATTCAAAACTGTCTATACATAATTGTCTATATAATGGCCTCTTGCTTAGACTTGGTCTCGTTCAGAGTCTTCTGTCCATCTCTCTCCCATCCCCCTCTGGGTTCCCCACTGGTTTAATAGAATGTGCTTTGCAAAGAGCCCAGTTAGTGCCTTCTTACAACTAAGGATTAACGAGGCAGCAGAGAGGAGCTGGCCCCCACCTACTGTCCCTCCCATCCACTAGGCAGTTCCTCCACTCCGCTGAGTCAGGAAGGAGAAAATTCTAACCACCAGGACTATTTTTTAAAATCAAAGTCCCACTGAATGTAAAATGGTACCGTTACTATGGAAAACATTTTGGTGGTTCCTCAAAATGCTGAACATTGAATTACCATATGACCCTGAAATTCCACTCCTAGGTATATGCCCAAAAGAACTGAAAATATATTTAAACAAAAATCTGTATATCAATATTCCTAATAGCCCTGTTCATAGTAGCCAAAAACTGGAAACAGCCCAATTGCCCATCAATGAGTGAATGGATAAACAAAATGTGGTACATACATATAGTGGAATATTATTCAGCTATAAAGGAAATGAAGTATTGATATAAACTAAAACCCAACATGAAATATATATATTATATATATGTATATTTTATATATATATAAATATATATAATACAACATAAATGAACCTACAAAACATTAAGCTAACTAAAAGAGGCTAACTAATTGATCAGAATAATGATGAAGATAATGAGAATGATAACTTATGATGGTGAAGATGACTATGATGATGGAAGAAAGAGGCTTAAAGGGGCTCCCACAATTCTAGACAATACAGTATCCCTCGATTCTCTGGAGCAGGACCGTATTTTTGAGTAATCCTAAGCCTTAAACCACTTTGACCCCACTGTTGATGCAGCCTTGCCCAGGTCAGGGCTGGTAAGTAATAGAATCCAAGTTTGTCCAGTATCAGAGCCAATAATAATTCAAGTGCACCTCAGTTTCCCTAAAATGGCAGTAAAGTCTTATAATTATAGCTCTGGAATCACAGAACTTTATATATATATATATATATATATATATATATATATATGAAAGTATATATGAATATATATATATATGAAGTTTATATTATCTCTCTCTTTATATATAAAGAGAGAATATTTGCTAACAGTGAGTGCTTAGTATATATACCTGGCACTGTTCTATGTGATGTATATATATAAGTTGTTAATTCCCACTGAAGCCTTGTGAACTAGGCATTATTATTAGTCTCATTTCATAGATGAAGAAACTGAGGAACAGAGAGATTACAGTTGTGCCCAAGACCTTACAGCTGTCGGGCAGCAGCGTCTGGATTGACACCCAGAGAGAAGGTTGCCACCAGGCCTCTGTAAGAGCTTACTGGGCGGCACCTGCCTGATCACTCCTGGCTCTTTTCCTCCCATGTAGAATCCCAACATGTTTCTCTTTTATTCTTTCAGGGAGACCATGTCCTCCAACATCTGGCCCTGTGCTGCCTTTGGCACCAAAACTGTATACATACCCTAGAGCAGAGACTTACTGAGTTTCCTTGACAGTATTTTCATGCTGTTTCCTACATCAGGATATAAATACAACAAAACAATAGCTTGTCTTTTCGTTTGCCTTCGCTATTGTTTGTGTGATGAGTTCTGAGTGAAAGGACACTGGGACAGTATACAAATAGTTTTGGCTCGGAAGTTAAAGGCTTTTCTTTGCCACTGCAGGAAGTTCAAAAGAGATTTGTTCTTTTTTGGGGAGTGGGTCAGAGAGACAGATTCATGATTTTGTTTTATTAGTGAGTTCACAGAGACCTGAGAGATTCATCTTGCTATACTGTTTTGTGTTTCTCTTTCTCCCTCATTCTCCAGAAAACCCAGTAACACTATGCTATAAAGCCATGAAGCTTCTCAGTTAGTGGATTCGAGGTGCTGGGCACCTACCTAGATAGGGAAGAAGGTACTAGTCTGAAGAGGACCTGGATGTGGCTTCAGTGATATCTACTCTAATACTTTCCCCTTCCCATTTTACAGATGAAGGAATTGAGTCTCAAATGGCAAAGAGACGGGTACCTTCCTAGGTCGGTAGTAGATGCAGAACTTAAGCCCTGGCCCGTCTCCTAGTTCTATATTCAGAGTTCTTCCCTGCCATGCCACCTTCCTCTCCACTGCCCCTGAAGGAAGTAGAGCTCTGTTAGAGGAGTCAAGGGATGCCAGGCCTGGTAGAGGTCAGGCCGACAGCAGGTGTCAGAGGTGGCAGAAGCCAGAAGGGCCAGGGACAAAGTTCAAGGCTGTGGTCATAGAGCAGAATGTCTAGTCTCTGAACTGATGGGTCCCAGTTTCAGAGACAGGTGGAGTGGTACAAACATCTCATTTGCTTCTTAAGAGAATAATCACTCTGGAAGTCATCATGCAAGGTGGCTGAAATGGGGGCGTGTGTTAGTCCATTCTCACACTGCTAATAAAGACGTATCCAAGACTGGGTAATTTATAAAGGAAAGAGACTTAATTGACTCACAGTTCAGCGTGGTTGGGGAAGCCTCAGGAAACTTATAATCGCAGTGGAAGGGGAAACAAACGTGTTCTTCTTCACATGTGGCAGCAAGGAGAAGTGCTGAGCAAAAGGGGGAAAAGCCCCTTATAAAACCATCAGATCGCATGAGAACTCATTTAGTATCACAAGAACACCATGAGAGTAGTGACCCCCATGACTGAATTAACTCCCACTGGATCCCTCCCATGACACGTGGGGATTATGGGAACTACAACTCAAGACGAGATTTGGGTGGGGACACAGCCAAACCATATCAGAGAGTATGATGCTCCTTTACTGAAAACCAATGGTATTTCTGGTACTGTGCAAGGAGTTTCAGTGTATTATCTCATTTAATTCCCAAAACAACTACATAATGTGTGTTTTATTAATCTCTTTTCACAGTTGAGGAAACTAAGGCTCAGAGAGGTCTCATGGCCGAAAATATCAGGACTAGCATATGATTATGAGTTCATTTGACTTAAAAGTTAGGAGACTTTCCATTAAGCCACATGGCCCAAAATAAGACTGGGATCTCTTATGTCAGAACTCTGGACTTCTGCAGGGGACCTTTCCTTCCAAAAGTGATTTTTAAATCGCTATTTGTATACTATTCATTTTTCTTAGATTTAGTCCCTAGGACTAGTGGGAAGTCGGAAAATTCCTATGGGAGGGTGTGGCTCTACCTTTGACCTTATTTAAGACATGCTAGGGGAATGCCTCTTCCCCTAGGCCGTTCAGCAGACCATCTGGAAGGGAAGATGCAGACCTGTCCTCTACCGCATCATGGTCTGTGTTACCAAGAGAGGTAGCTGGAGGAGCGGCCACGAGCAGGAGGTCTGACATCACACTGCCTGACATGATACCTGCTGTTATTTACCAGTTTTGGAGCTTTGGATAAGGCATTTGGCCTTTCTGTGCCTTATTTCCCTCATCTGTAAAATGGGGTAATAATATTACCTGCCTCACAGGATTGTTAAGAGAATCAAACCAGTTAATATATGTAAAGGATGTAGAGGATTGCCTGGCTCACCATAAGTAGATTTGAGCATCATTATTAATATGATTCCAGGGGTCATTTTCCCTAAGTCTTGGATTTAATAAAAACCAGGGACTAAATAACAACCAGAATCCTGGGACCAGCTACCACTTTTACTGACACCTAATCTCTTTACTAGGAATGCTTTATATGTACCATGTCTAACCCTTAAAAAGACCTTGTTAGATAAGCATTATTATCTCCATTCTACAAATAAAAAAATGGAGGCATCAAAAAGGCAAGTGATTTGCACCAGCTCACACGACCAGAAGGCCAAGCTGGTGTCTGAATCTACATCGATCAGGCTGCAGGGTCTCTCCACCAGCTCAGCTACTTCTCCAACACTGGGTTGGTAGTTTCAAGCAAAAGCCATCTTTAAACATAATGTCTTATATCATTTTTCATTTTTTAAAAATTTTTTGGTAGAAATGGGTAGGATTGGTAGTTTAAAAGTAAGCACTGTGACGATCATCAGATGTTCTCTAATTTACTCCTTTGGAACCAAAATTAAGAAGGAGCAGCATTGTCATTTAGTAGGAACTGCTGAGGCCAGACAGTGCGCATGCTGGGCTGTGCATCCCCTTCCTGGAAATCGATCCTGGACTGACTTAACCTCAGCCCACATCTACGGTAACCAAACAAATTGAGGTCGATAGCTAAGTTAAATACATTTTCATGGATTCAAGACCCATGCTCTCAGAAAAGAGATTTAAAATGATCTTGATCCAAACATCTGTGTTGTACAATGTCGTGGTACAGGAAACTGGTGATGATGATAGTGATGGCAATAATACAAATGACAGAGGGCTCCCTTATGAGAGCTTATGGAGGACCAGGCACAGTGCTACACGCTTTACAGGTATCATCCCTTTTAATCCTCAGAACTGTCTTTGAGAGCTCCCTTTTATAGATGAGGAAATTAAGATTTAGAGGACAGTCCCTAGTTCAGGTCACATAGTGACATGTGGAGTCAGGATTCGAATTCCTGCTGAACTCCTGTCTTAAACTTCTAGGATTACATGGCCTCTGAACTCTTTGGAAAGGGTCTCTCTTGACTTGAGTCAAAAAGGAACACCCAAACTCCAGTTCTCCTAAAAAGAGATGGAGCCATCTATTCCCTCAATTCCAAAAGTCACTTGAATTACGCCTTGAATTCTTGAATGTTGGGAGAGGTGACAGGTTCTACTTGAATCTCCCAAACCCTTTTAAAAGCGGAAGAATTATAGCAAAACCTCAATTATTGACAAATGTTCTAAGTGTCCTTGAATGCTCATCACCCAACAAAGTCCCACCTAAATAGATTCTCTCTTTCTTCATTGACTTTTTTTTTTTTTTGCAGATAAAAAGTGACCCACACTTCAGGTTCTTTTTTTCTTAATGGATCCTGGGGTAAGAGTTAAGCATGCTAATTTGCTCTTTTGTTCTGAGTTAGCTGGAAATTTTGCCACCAGCATTAAAACAAGAAGAATAAATTTATATGTGGAAACACTTTTACTTCCCAATACTCCAGAGTACTGTTTCAATGAGACAGCAAATTTATGTTTATTCATTTGATCATTTAATTAATGTATAGAGTGCCTAGTATTTTCCTAACACTGTGCTAGAGGTACTGGGAAGAAAGAGAAAAGCAAATGATACTCTCTTGTTCTCAAGTCTTTTCCAAGTTTGCATGCATTGGTCCTAGTTTGGATTTTGCCAAATCCATGGAAAAGATCTTCAGCTGGTTCTGCAAAGCTAGCTCCAGAGAAACTCAGTTGCAGAATTCCATTACTTGGATAGCTTTCTGGGTATGAAAAACAGGAAGAGGAACCAGAACTCTAGGGTTCTTTTAAGGCATGAATCATAAACCAGATCAACAGGTATGGTGATGGGCTTGTCAGTTTAGCAGCTGTCTCTATAAAAGGAGAGAACGACTTGGTCAGAAGGAAATGCCAACACTCGCCCCCACCCCACCGCCCTCCCACGTGAAGCTCAGCCTCTCACAGTGTTGTTGCAAGGCTGCCTGTTTTGTTTTGATTCCAGCTCCCTCTCTACCCAGCTGAGCCACATAGAGAGAATGAAGCCTGCCATTTTGCACACAGTTTTGCCTTTTCGGCTGTTTATTTTGCTAAGACTCTTAAACCTGTCAGCGAAGCGGTTTCCAGCCCAGTCTCTGTGGTAATAATCTCCCTTTCTAAGAGATAAGCACCCCGAGTGAGACAGATTGGAAGACAAACTAACACACCAAAGTTGCTGAGTACGCAGGACTCGTTAAAGATGCCCTCATTCACTACACAGGCTGTATTAGCTTCAAAAAAAAAAAAAAAAAAAAAAAGAACAAAAAAAGTCCAGCTTGGAGGTTTCAGAAACGGACTAAGAAATTACTAGAAACCCCTCAGTGGAACATGCCAGTGCATGCACACATGTCTGAGCCAGACCCACACTTCTTGCAGCACAAGAGCTGATGGACAAACACAAGCAGGGAAGGCCTGTTGGGGAGCTGGAGGGACAGGACCACCTGACAAACCTAGAGTTTACTCAGAAGTCCCAAGTTCTGAGATATAAACCACATTTTAGCCCCAGAAAACTAAACCAAACACTCAGATGAAACGTGCCACTTCTCAATTCTCTAAAATCAAATTAAATCTCACTTTGCATCCCCTTTTCTCCAAGGCAGGAAAGTTATCCTTGGTCATTAGGAAGGAACTCCTTACCAAAGATAATGCTAGATCCTTTTGGCAGGGATCTTGTCCATCTTCCACAGCCTATTTAAAAGTCATTGAACTTTTCTGTTTTGCTGCTCAAATCCTGATTTTATTCAACTGTGGGACAGCAACATACTCAGGGAGGGTGGACCCTTCCCCAAGCTCAGGCAAATGGAACGTGGTTAGTTTAAGCTGAATCTGTGCAGCAAGCCTACCCTTCCTGCCACCTGTAGTGTGGGATGGGCATGTGACTGTGGATTTCTGGGATCTTCCATGGGGTGGGAGTGATGCAGGGCAAGTGAGCCCCAAAGTGGAGCTTAGCCTACAAGAGTTCTTGGCTTGGCCCAGGAAAGAATTCAAGGGTGAGCCAGTGGTAGGGTAGAAGAAGACAGCTCTACTGAAGCAGCAGTGTCACAGCTCTGTGACTGCCCTGCAGAGCACAGTTATCCTATAGGCAGTGTGTCCAGAGTAGCAGCTCAGTGCAGTCTTGCAGTCATAGTTATACCTACTTTTAATTACATGTAGACTAAGGAGTGGTTTAGGCAGACATTTCTAGGGAAGGGGTGCTAACTTTTGGACCATAGGACCATGGGCATGGAAAAAGATGGTAATTCCCTGTTGTTGCCATGGCGATGGTAAACTTCCGTGGCATGCTGGTGGGCTGTCTTATGGAAAGCTGCTTCTGCCTTGTCCCTGTTTTAGCTAGTCCTTAATTTGGTCCAGTGTTCAATCCCCACATTTTATCTCAGGAGGAGAGTGTGAGAGGGGAGTTTCCTATTTAAAACAAAGGCACGTGAGGCAAAACTCCATTCTTTCCTGCCTTTTGAGCACATCCATTGGAGGCACGATGATTGGACCTGCAGCAGCAGCTTTCTCGTTGCCATGAGGGGAAAAGAGAGCATCACCAAGAAGCTGCCAGCCTCCTGACATCATTGTGTCAGTGAGATTACCTCCCTGGAACCTCTTGATGTGCACCATAATGAACCCTTGATGTTCAAGGCTGTTGTAATTGGGTATTCTATTACTCACTCACTAAAAGCAACTTCCATTATACAATCTTTGAAGTCCTGAACACTGAGGACGGTGTGGTCTTCCTGTGGTCCACCCTGTGCTCTTCCATCCATGCTGGTCACCACTGATAGTGTCTGAGCCCTCACCGTCCCCTGTGCAAATGTGCTTCACTGTTTTGGTGCCAAAAGTGAATAAGGTAGGGGACCTCTGCTGAAGATTGCCCCCCCAAAGCCTAGTGTTCAGTGTCACTGGAGCACCACACCTGGTCACCGACCTGGGTTGCATTCAGGAGCCCACAGGAGAGCTCCTGCACAGCAGTAGTGCTGCAGTGACCTTGCCTCCAAGATCAGCATGGGTGAAGAGGTAGCGATGCTATTAGGCCCTTTCTAAGGCTTTTAGTAATAGGCAGCTCTGACTCAGATTCTCTGTCCTCAGTTCATTCACTCGAAGCTAAGAAACTGGGTCCTGAGGCAATAGTCTGACCGGGCTTTAAAATGCCATCTGGAAATTTGAAGCAATGGTTTGGTTGAATGACTGCCTAGAAAAGCACTCGGTCCTCCTCTCCACTTACCCTACCTACCCTACTCCATTCAGGATCTGCACAGCCACAAATCTGTTATGTGGATGCATTTTCTTTTCTTTTCTTTTTTTTTTTTTTTTGAGATGGAGTCTCGCTCTTACACCAGGCTGGAATGCAGTGGTGCAATCTCAGGTCATTGCAACCTCCGCCTCCTGGTTCAAATGATTCTTTCGCCTCAGCCTCCTGAGTAGCTGGGACCACAGGCGCACGCCACCACGCCTGGCTAATTTTTGTATATTTTAGTAGAGACAGGGTTTCACCATGTTGGTCAGGATGGTCTCGATCTCTTAACCTGGTGATCTGCCCGCCTTGGCCTCCCGAAGTGCTGGGATTACAGGCGTGAGCCACTGCGCCCGGCTGTGTGGATGCATTTTCAGTGCTCACTCCCTCTATCACAAGGTATCTGCCCTTCAAGGACTCTCCTAGTGGCCAAGGACTTAAAAAAACAACAATAACAAATGGAATAAAGTTTCTATTTATCTTGAAAAACTAGCCATTGGGTGGATTAAAGGGAGACTGAAAGACCTAGAAAGGCAAATGAAAGGTGATGGATTCTTACCTCTCCACACTGGCACTTTTTCATATTATAGTTGATGGTCCACGGCTCAGTAAGCTATGAGTCACTTCTGGTTCATCAAAACGGTGCTTTTAGAAGCAGAGCTGTTACATGTCAATAAGCATAACATTCACCTGAAGGGCTTTTTTAATTTAAAAGCATGTTTCTGGAGCCTAACTTCTTGTGATTCTAATTCCTCAGGGCTGGGATAGGCCTAGAGAACTTGCTTCACGTTCAGCTGGCCGGAGCCATACTGACTGAGTAGTTCCCGAGTCCACTCTGAGACACGGTACTGACTGAGTAGTCCCGGAGTCCACTCTGAGACACGGTACTGACTGAGTAGTCCCCGAGCCCACTCTGAGATACGCTGTCCTGCTTTTGGGGCTAGGCATTTCATTTGGTCAAAAGCAACCTCCCCTTTCTTCTCATTATAAGTGGCCTCTTAATAAAAGAAAAGAAAAAAAAAATCAGAGTTAAAATATTTCAGTCTGAGGTTTTCCCAAAGCACTCAGCAAAAATCTTTGTTGATTACAGAATCTAAAATGCTAAATGAGGGTTCAAAAATGAACCTCAAATTACATTTCAGATGAGACTTCCTACAGTTACTCCATCCTGTGCAGGAACTAATCGGAGCTGCTGTTCTTTAGCCCACACTTTCTGGCAGCTTCATAAACTGTGTTTGAGATTTCCCGAATTATCCGGGCATCCCAGGGAATGGCCTGGGGAGCTCTTCTATGCAAATGAATAGTTTGCCTTATCTGGTCCTTAGAAGTTCCCCTTTCCAGTGAAAACCACTCTGAAATTGGTTACAGAGCAGGGGCTGGATGAGAGGCCTCAGTCAGCCAGTACCTCTAAGTAAACAGAAGGGGTCACATGATTTATCGGGTGATGAGTGTTTGCTGGAAGGCATGTGGCGTGAGGTGACTGTCCAGTCGGAGGGAGTGGGGGAAAAAGGCACAAACATGCAACACTCCTGCTTGCTTTTGTTTTTAAGGGAAACTCCCCTCCTGTGAGGACAGTTCCCCAGAGGCTCTTTCTGAACCAGGCGAGGAGGAACGCTGTGGTTTTATGTGGGGAGCTGAGCTGGATAGGGCAGCCTGGGAAGAAGCCAGATATCTGGGAGCAGGCAACTGTCTCCTAGAAAAGTCTCTTTTCCAAATGTTTCCCCAGAGTCTTCTCATATACTCCTGGTTAATGAGGTCTTTCCTTTGATCTGGTCTGGTTTTCTATTGGTAATCTGAAAAATATTTGCTTGATACTTGAGGATAAATTACTCATTTGACAGAGGAACCCACCTGCCCAAGGCTTTTGGGGTGGGGGGTGACAGAGGGAAGGGTTGGGAATGGAGGAGGAGAGGGTCAAGCTTGCAAGTTAAAAGAGAGTGACAATGGCTATGCAGGCTCTGGTCGACAGCAAGGCAAGACTCTCTGGGCTGATTATAGAAATCATTGAGTTGCTTTACCCAGTACTGACTTCCTAGAATTCCAAATGCTTAGTATCCACTCTCAGGGATCAACCAAGACTGATACATTTCAGCATAATTTATGCTCATATCATTCCTACTGAGGACTGAAATGTCCTTATCACTATAATAACCTCTAAAAATTACAGAGAAAATTCGAAGAATGGGCAAAAGATAGGAACGTAAAATTCATAGAAAAGGAAACATAAATGGCTGTCAAAAACAAGAAAAGATGCTTAACTTCTGTTACGCCAATTTAAAATTATTTCAAAATAGATTATTTTTAAAGGTGTATCTTTGGCTCATAATGGGAGAAAAGCAAAAACTGCAAGAACTGGAAGGAAGTATAAAAGGGAGGTGACTGGGCTAGAAGACCTGTCCTGTTTCTTGAGCTGGGTACTGGTCATATTGTGTGTTTAATTTGTGAAGACACTGAGCTACACACTTAGGATCGATGTACCTTTAAAATTTATTTCAATTAAAAAATTTAAAAAGTACATTGAGATTCCATTTTTTACCTGAGAGAGTATCAGAGATAAACATGATAACACATGATACTGAAATGATGTAGAAAAATAGATATTGTCATAGATAAAAATTAAAACAATATTAAAAAGGATGTAAAGAAATAGACACTATCATACATTGTTAACAGGGATATAAATGGTACAGTTTCTAAGTTTCTATGGAGGGCAAATAGACAAATATCTATCAAATATACCAATGCACATACTTTTGATACAGCAATTCCACTTCTAAAATTTCTCCTACTCACACATGCACAAAAGGATATGAATACAATGTCATTCTCTACCATAGTGTTGGTAATAGCAAAAGACCAGAAACCATCTAGATGTCCATTTTAAGGAGACAGGTTAAATAAATCATTGTACATCTATAAAATGGAACATTACCCAACTGTAAAAGAGGAATTGGAAACTCTTGATGTTCTGCAGTAGAATAATCTCCAAGATATATTGTTGCATTGAAAGAAAAGCAAAGTATAGAAAGAAAAGTGTATGTAGTATTCTATCATTTGAATAGGTAAGGGGAGAAGTATATATATCCTCACTGACATATAAATAAACCATCTCTGGAAGAATATACAAGAAACTGGTAACATAGCTTTCAGGTGGGAGGACTGAACATTTGGGGGACAAGATCAGGAAGGCGACTTTTGCCATACTTCTTTTGGAACTTGAATTTTGAATTACATGTATGTATAATCCAGTCTAAAGATAAATGACATTTAAAATCTTAAGCCTGGATTTTCTGTGCTATGTAATAGCTTGACTTTTTAATTATTATTTGGACTCTACTTTCATATTTCTCTCTCTCTCATACATGTTGTCATAAACCATCCCATCATCAATTACATCTGTGAAGAGCAGGGAAAATTTTACCTCATTAGATCTACACATCAATTATGATAAGACCTGACTTTAGAAATGCTGAACTGGGAAAATCACATGCCATCTAGAATGGAGAAAATCCGTTCATCTGCTTTGCTGACTACTCGCATATCAGGCCCCAGATCATGAACTACCATCACATGGCAATCATCAACTTCTCTCCCCCTGTTCAGTATCATTTACTAAGTAGCAGTACAGTCCATTAGCGTTTGGTCTGCCATGACCACTGTATCATTTTCTGCTATTCCCACTTGCTTCCTGAATAGGCTCTTGTTTCCTTCTTTCTGGGTAGTCTGTTTATTCTCCCTCCATTGTGCTATCTCCTGCATCTCACTAATGAGCTTCATCCTGTTTTTGACAGACCATTCTCTGTTTTGACAAGGTAAAATTGATCAGTGAATTAAACACGTGAAACATCTCCAAATACAAACCCACTACAGGGGAAGATTTGAATGCTGTCCGTTTCCTTTGCCGATAATAACTGGGAAGGCAATTTTAATAGCCAGACGGATCCTGAATTGAGAGCTCTGTTTAAACTTTGTCTTCCATAAATAGAAACAAAGTGCAGACATCCTGCCTCTTAAGCTGACTTCTTTTGTCATTTGAAGCTTTCAGAAGTACGTATTTATTTGTTCTTTTGATTTATCTCTTTCCTTCTACTGCAAATGAGACTATAGCCAGGGAGCACTGCAACACGACAAGGGCTGGAAGGATTTCTCTCAATTACCTGTCACCGGGAGACCCCTTGTGGGACCTCGGGCCACCCCTGAATATCTCACTGTCTCTGAAGATGGGCCAGGTGAGTCTTCCGTTTGAATTCCGAATGTGATCACTTGACTCCAAAATGAGACATTTCATTCAACCACATGGACAATCCCTATGAACCAGGCAGGGTGGGAGTTCAGGTGACTCAAGAATCTGAAGTTGCATTTTTAAGTTTTGTCTTACAGACTTAAAGACTTTCAGAAATAAAAAGATGTTAGAAACGACTTAGACTCAGATTTGATAACCTGAGGCTCATAGAAAGCTCTAAAGTCTACAAATAGACTTAGGGATTCTCTCAGTCCTGGTGGGCTAGGATATGCTGTGGTAACAAACACTCCAAGAATCTCAGTGGCTTCAAAGCAACAAAGGCTTATTCTGTACTCATGCTACAAATGATCATCCAGGTTTGGCTGGGACACTGCTCCTGCATTATCATCATACTCACTCTTGGACATGATAGAAATGCACTATCAGGAATATTGCTGGCCTCAATGCAGAAAGAAAATGGAGCAAAGCTCTTAATTCTTCAACCCAGAAGGATCCCCCTTCTGCTCGCATCCCATTGGCTAATGCCTGAGTTCAGTGCAGGTAAAGAAGTATAGCCTTCTGCCAGGATGATAACTACATTGTAGAGCTGTTTACTGCACGGTCCATGAACTCTTAAAATTGTATGCAGATTTATATGTCAGCAGACATATGTGCATGGTTCTGGGGAGTAGCTCTGTAGCTTTCAGCCTCTTCCAAAAAGAGTCATTAACCATTCCTTCCCCGCCCCTCACAAAGTTAAGATGATTTTAGTCCAAACTCCTTATTTTACAGATGGAAGAACTTGAAAGCCAGCTCTTTAAACAATTTGCCAAAAATCAAAACGATGTCCCCAAACTTGCCAAAACAACAGTTAATTGGGAGCAGAAGCAGCCCCTAAGACTGTATCAGGGAGAGGCCACCCTTTCAGGCACAGCAGAAGGCTCCAGCCTCTGCTTAACCAGCTCTCTGCATCCAAATTTAATTTAGAGAGGAAGAAAAGAGGTCATGGGAAGGGTCTTTGTTTCCTGTAGGTTTCAAATCCCAAATGGAGGTTGGAAACTGGTAGAGGATCCTCCTTGGAAACTTTTGAAAAATAACTTGTTTGAAAATATTTCAATGCCAAGAAAAACGTGACCCCTGGTCCCTGTCCCCTACTGTTCGTCTTTCCCTTCGGCCCTCTTTCCTTGTGTCAGGTAACCTGGGCTTCCATCGTATTCTTCCAGCTTCCTCATGTCTCAGCCGAGCTTCCCGTTAGGGCCCAACAAAAGACATTATCCTGGAAAAACTGTTTTTCCATCTCTTTTCATAACTCCATTTCCTTTCCGGAAGACCATGTGTTTTCCTTAATTCATTTCAGCTCCCCATCCTGCCTCCTCCCTTTTTACCCCCCACCTCCATCTCAGACTGGAATATCACTCAGCTTCTCAACCAGCACTGCAATGTCTCATTTGAGCCTTCCAAACAAACAGAAGTTGAGGAGTCTCCTCCTTTGATCCTCCAGGCATGAGGAGCCTCTCCACCAATACCAGGATGTATGAGAAAACTTGTCAATTTATCTGTGTTCTCAATTCTCTTTTCTCTTCCTCTTCACTTGATTAACCATTTTCTTAGCACCTCCCTTATTTGCTGTCCCTTTTTTATGTTGGACTTCTGTCAGGCCTTGGTGGGGGACTATGTGATAGCAGGAGGCCTAGAATTCAGGGAATTCTGCCTTCAGGTTTTGTGGAGCCTGAAGAATTTGTGGACATCAAGACCTCAATAAGAAAAACTAAAAATTGCAAGAAGGTAGTCAGGCATCAAAGTAAGTCTTTGTTTAGACATTAATTCAATTACAAGTGAATATGCATTTATAATTCCTCATCCTCCCCTCCACATCAACCCCTGACAGGGCATCAAGTGTAAGGGACGGGACCCTGGAGTGGAAACAGACAGCAGTCTTAGCCAAGTAAAGTAAAAATATCCTGTATATGCAAATTTGACTAAAATGCACAACCACATGAACACATTGCTAGGGCTTCTCCCAAGGTATTGGAAGGTGCCCCCACAAGTGAGTGGCCCTGAAGTGTAAGCTTCATTAAATTTGAGAGTCAGGAGGTGGCTGGCAAGAGAGCCAAATAGGAACAGCTCTGGTCTGCAGCTCCCAGCAAGGCCAACGCAGAAGGTGGGTGATTTCTGCATTTCCAACAGAGGTACCCAGTTCATCGTATTGGGACTGGTTAGAGAGTGGGTGCCGCCCATGGAGGGTGAGCTGAAGCAGGGTGGGGCATTGCCTCACCCAGGAAGTGCAGGGATTGGGGAACTCCCTCCCCTAGCCAAGGGAAGCCGTGAGGGACTGTGCCATGATGAAAGGTGTATTCCAGCCCAGACACTATGCTTTTCCCATGGTCTTCACAACCCACAGACCAGGAGATTCCCTTGGGTGCCTACATTACCAGGGCCCTGGGTTTCAAGCACAAAACTAGGCGACCGTCTGAGCAGACACCGAGCTAGCTGCAAGAATTTTTTTTCATACCCCAGTGACACCTGGAACACCAGAGAGAGAGAAGCATTCACTCCCCTGGAAAGGAGGAGCCAGGTGGTCTAGCTCAATGGATCCCACCCCCATGGAGCCGAGCAAGCTAAGATCCACTGACTTGAAATTCTCCCTGCCAGCACAGCAGTCTGAAGACAACCTGGGACACTTGAGCTTGGTGGGGGGAGGGGCATTCACCATTACTAAGGCTTGAGTAGGCGGTTTTCCCCTCACAGTGTAAACAAAGCTGCCAGGAAGTTCGAACTGGGTGGAGCCCACTGCAGCTCGGCAAAGCCGCCATAGCCAGACTGCTTCTCTAGATTCCTCCTCTCTGGGCAGGGCATCCCTGAAAGAAAGGCAGCAGCCCCAGTCAGGGGCTTCTAGATAAAACTCCCATCTCCCTGGGAGAGAGCACTTGGGGGAAGGGACGGCTGTGGGTGCAGCTTCAGCAGACTTTATAAACAGTTTTGCCTGCTGGCTCTGGAGAGAGCAGTGGATCTCCCAGTACACTGCTTGAGCTCTGCTAAGGGACAGACTGACTCCTTAAGTGGGTCCCTGGCTCCTGTGCCTCCTGACTGGAAGACACCTCCTAGCAGGGTCAACAGATACTTCAGGAGAGCTCCGGCTGGCCTCTGGTGGGTGCCCCTCTAGGACAAAGCTTCCAGAGGAAGGAACAGGCAGCAATCTTTGCTCTTCTGCAGCCTCTGCTGGTGATACAGGCAAACAGAATCTGAAGTGGACCTGCAGCAAACTCCAGCAGACCTGCAGCAGAGCGACCTGACTGTTAGAAGGAAAACTAACAAAGAGAAAGGAATAGCATCAACATCAACAAAAAGGACATCCACACAGAAACCCCATCCGAAGATCACCAACATCAAAGACCAAAGGTAGATAAATATATGAAGACGAGGAAAAAACAGCACAAAAAGACTGACAATTCCAAAACCCAGAACGCTTCTTCTCCTCCAAAGGATCACAACTCCTTGCCAGCAAGGGAATAAAACTAGACCAAGAATGAGTTTGACAAATTGTCAGAAGTAGGCTTCAGAAGGTGAGTAATAAGAAACTCCTGTGAGCTAAAGGAAGATGTTCTAACTCAATGCAAGGAAGCTAAGAACCTTGAGAAAAGGTTAGAGGAATCGTTAACTAGAATAACCAGTTTAGAGAAGAACATAAATGATGTGATGGAGCTGAAAAACATAGCACAAGAACTTTGTGAAGCACACAAAACTATCAGTAGTTCAATCAATCAGGTGGAAGAAAGGATATCAGAGATTGAAGATCAACTTAATGAAATAAAGCATGAAGACAAGATTAGAGAAAAAAGAATGAAAAAGAATGAACAAAGCCTCCAAGAAATATGGGACTATGTGAAAAAATCAAACCTACATTTGATTGGTGTACCTGAAAGTGACAGGAGAATGGAACCAAGTTGGAAGACACTCTTCAGGATATTATCCAGGAGAACTTCCCCAACCTAGCAAGACAGGCCAACATTCAAATGCAGGAAATACAGAGAACACCACACAGATACTCCTAGAGAAGAGCAACCCCACGACACATAATCATCAGATTCACCAAGGTTGAAATGGAAAAAAAAAATGTTAAGAGCAGCCAGAGAGAAAGGTCGGGTTATCCACAAAGGGTAACCCATCAGACTAACAGCAGATCTCTCTGCAGAAACCCTACAAGCCAGAAAAGAGTAGGGGCCAATATTCAACATACTTAAAGAAAAGAATTTTCAACCCAGAATTTCATATCCAGCCAAACTAAGCTTCATAAGTAAAGGAGAAATAAAATTCCTTAAAGAAAAGCAAATGCTAGGAGATTTTGTCACCACCAGCCCTGCCTTACAAGAGCTCCTGAAGGAAGCACTAAATATGGAAAGGAAAAATTGGTACCAGCCACTGCAAAAACATACCAAATTATAAAGACCATCGACACTATGAAGAAACTGCATCAACTAATGGGCAAAATAACTAGCTAGCATCATAATGACAGGATCAAATTCTCACACAACAATATAAACCTTAAATGTACATGGATTAAATGCCCAAATTAAAAGACACAGACTGGCAAATTGGATAAAGAGTCAAGATCCATCAGTGTGCTGTATTCAGGAGACCCATCTCACATGCAAAGACACACATAGGCTCAAAATAAAAGAATGGAGGAAGATTTACCAAGCACATGGAAAGCAAAACAAAACAAAAAAAAGCAGGGGTTGCAATCCTAGTCTCTGACAACACAGATTTTAAACCAACAAAGATTGAAAAAGACAAAGAAGGGCATTACATAATGGTAAAGGGATCAATGCAACAAGAAGAGCTAACTATCCTAAATATATATGCACCCAATACAGGAGCACCCAGATACACAAAGCAAGTTCTTAGAGATCTACAAAGAGACTTAGACTTCCACATTACAATAATGGGAGACTTCAACACCCCACTGTCAATAATAGACAGATCAATGAGACAGAAAATTAATAAGGATATTCAGGACTTGAACTTAACTCTGGACCAATGGAGCTAATAGACATCTGCAGAACTCTCCACCCCAAATCAACAGACTATACATTCTTCTCAGTACTGTATTGAACTTATTCTAAAACTGACCACATAATTGGAAGTAAAACACTCCTCAGCAAATGTAAAAGAATGGAAATCATAACAAACCGTCTCTCAGACCACAGTGTAATCAAATTAGAATTCAGGATTAAGAAACTCACTCAGAATGACACAATGACATGGAAACTGACCAACTTGCTCCTGAATGACTCCTGGGTAAATAATAAAATTAAGGCAGAAATAAATAAGTTATTTGAAACCAGTGAGAACAAAGACACAACATACCAGAATCTCTGGAACACAGCTAAAGCAGTGTTTAGAGGAAAATTAATAGTAGTAAATGCCCACAGGAGAAAGTGGGAAAGATCTAAAATTGACACCCTAACATCACAATTAAAAGAACTAGAGAAGTAAGAGCAAACAAATTCAAAAGCCAGCAGAAGAGAAGAAATAACTAAGATCAGAGCAGAACTGAAGGAGACAGAGGCACAAAAAAATCCTTCAAAAAATCAGTGAATCCAGGAGGTGTTTTTTGAAAAGATTAACAAAATAGATTGCTAACCAGACTAATAAAGAAGAAAAGAGAGAAGAATCAAATAAACACAATAAAAAGTGATAAAGGGGATATTGCCACTGATCCCATAGAAATACAAACTACCATCAGAGAATACGATAAACACCTCTAAGCAAATAAACTAGAAAATGTAGAAGAAATGGATAAATTCCTGGACACATACACCCTCCCAAGACTAAACCAGGAAGAAGTCAAATCCCTGAATAGACCAATAACAAGTTCTGAAATTGAGGCAGTAATTAATAGCCTACCA
>CAUYLG010034612.1:0-55185 GCA_963573385.1 Cacajao melanocephalus | reverse complement strand
CATCTCTTATTCCTTCCTGTCTCCATTGTTAAGCACAATTATTGGCATAAAAGAGATCTTTAATACCCATTTTTAGACTGTATTCTAGCCTGGGCAATAGAACAAGAATCCCGTTCTCTCTCCCTCTTTCTCTTCCTCTTTGTTTCTCTCTCACATTCTTTTTTTCTTTCTTTCTTTCACTCTTTCTTTTCTCTCTTTTTCTTTCTTTCAAAAAAAAAAGATATTAGCGGAAAAATTAGAGAAATCTGAAGAAAGTCTGTATATTAGTTGATATTATTGTACTAGTATTAATTTCTTAGTTTTGATAACTGTACTATAGTTATGCAAGTTGCTAACATTAGAGGAAGCTAGGTGAAGGATACGTGATCGCTCCTTGTACCATTTTTGCTATTTTCTGTTAAATCTAAAATTATTCCAAAATAAAAAGTTTTTTTTAAGTCCAGTAGAGGAATTAAAATAAAATACTAAAAAATATTCAATTAACCCAAAATCAAGAGGAACAGATTAAAAAAAAAAAAAAAGCAGTGGGACAAAGAGAAAAATCAGTGGAAAAATGGCAGACCTATTCACCCATATCAATAACAATAAATATAGTTGTATATATAAGAAATTAATACTCCAATTAAAAGTCAAAATGACAGATTTTATAAGATTATAAGACCTGCCTATAAAAATTGCAGATAGATTTAAAGTAAAAGATTGGAATTTTTACTGTTCCAGCTAATTTTGAGTGCTATAGCAACACGGGTGTTAGTGTCTCTGTAAAGATTTATGACATTTAACAATTTGATGGATGAAGTATATATTTCTATCACTGTAGCTGAATAAATATATCCCATACTGTGAACATAGCATTTCAAAGCTCGATTAAAAAGATGGAGGAGTCCTCACCTTCTAAGTAGCTTTCCTTTTCTTCTCTCTTTGGTCACTAACAGGATTCCCACCTTTTAGCTTTTAATTATTTAATTTTTATAAATGTATCTAACTTTATTTCTTGAGATTAAAGAAAGATTGCCAGAAATTTTCTCATTATAGTTGGCACGTTTGAGATGTGCAAGATTACTTCCTTGCGGTTGGAATTTTTCAGGTTGCCAGCTTATCGAAAGGGAAAAGTTAGTTTTTCTGTTATAGAAATTATTATGTCATCAGCAGCAGTAACCCTGTTTCATAATACTCTCCTGCTTTCATAATTATGCAGAAAGTTCTTTAAGATATAGTAAAGAAATTTATTGGAAATATTTTTAGTATTTTAAATGTTTTTCATTGCTATGTAAGACTTAAACATATTAAAAATTTTATTACGTTAGCATTAATAAATTAGCATTTGCAGTTGTGTTTTGAGGTTATGCGTCTTTTGCTAATACTATGTAAGAATCTCTAACTGCAACTTTATTTTTTAAAAAGAAAATTAAATAGTGCTTTCTGATACTTGAATTTTCTTTAACAGTGATCTTTGTTTAGATTGATAGTAAACTCTTTTTTCCTCTACTGGACTTATCATAGTACACCTGGTTATGTGCTTTGGGTTGAAAAATTTAATCCCTCTATGCTACAGGATGTGTAATAAATAAAGCAGATGACTCTCAAGTGAAAATAAGAATTGCATTTGAAAAGAAAGAACTATGTCTATTTAATTTTGTGAAAATGTTTTAAATACATGTTTCTCTTTTTTTCTTGGCTTCTCTGCATATAAGGGTGTTTGTCCTTTTTTAATCCTTAAGTTATACTGTTCTTTTAGAAAAGAAAGCCTTCCTTTGTGTATCTAGGCTAGCTTTCTGAAAACATTTACATAATTTTAAAATGTGGTCAAATGGTCCATACATTTCCTATTTCATTCCTTTTAATAATATGGAATTGGTTCACGTTAGTTTTACTACCAGATCTACAAAGTCTAGTTTTTGTTTCAAGCAGTAAAGTCTCAAGTTTATGTCAGTTTGATTTACTTTGATATGTTAGTGTATTTTTCCTAATGAATTTTTTGTTTAAAACTGTTTCCTGGTCTAATGGTACATCTACTCCTCAGTAACTGACCAGAAGGCACATGAAAGAAGAAACATTTTCAGTGAAGAAAATTGCATCAGTTGTCATTTTCTACCTCTGTAACAATGATATGTTTTTATAATCCTGACATAGCAACCCAGCTTTTAGTTCTAGTTTATAGTTTTTGTAGCCATCTAATTACATATAGGTATAGTTATTAACTGTCTTGTAAGCATTTCTCAATTTTATTACACAAATCTTTGCATATGCTACATCTGTATATTCAATGGATTTGTTACATTTCTAGTACTATACAATAGTAATTAAATATTTTTGTTTTTGAGCAGTATTTAACCTTTGTCACATTAATATAGAAGGGAGTGAGGATGAAAATCAAAGGTATTATAACATAAATTTGAACTAATCATAAAGATTCTATAATTAATTGGTGAGAAACTATAAGGCTCAAGTTCAAGTGAACTTTTAAATAATTGATTACCTAAAATACAAAGAAATTTATGTAACTAGCTAAATTTGACAGGGAAAATGTTGACTTTAAGGTTATCTACTGATTTGCCAAATATCAAGTCTATGCCTAGCTTTACTCTGTGTTGTCTGTTAATGCTTACAAGATGTCACAGCATACATTTTTACTAATGACTTTTTTCATTATTTTATTAGTCTTTTCAAAAGCGAAGTTAAGAGGAGAGCTTCCAGTTTGATTTTTGTTTTTTAGTAAAAGTTTTGTTTTTTTTAAAGTCTTTTAACAACTTGAATGGAGTTGCAAAAAGAATTTTTTTTTTTTCCTAAGGGAAGTTTCCGTTGTATTTCAGTAGTGGAAAGCATCTAGTAGAATGTATACTGTGGTGTCTTCTCAGGAAAGCTGCATTAGATATTTAAAATGTTATTGCATTCTCAATTTGTACATCAGCTGTTAGCTATGTCAGTCACAAATTTGGTGAGAGTAAATAACCTTAGTATTGTAAAGATGGAGTTTATAAATCTCTTAGCATTTGAAAATATCATGTTCAATTTTTATAAATTGTTTCTATGCAAAGACATTAAACATAATCACAGTTGTTTTTAGTAAATTTTGATATCATTTGCCTTTTTTCTTTCAGTAAAAGTACAGCAGATATTTGATAAACATTATTCTACTGTTTTGCTTTACTGATTCTTAGAAATTATATAAAGCATTTAGAATAATGTTTTTCAAATACAACGCATTTTTTAAAGTTAATACTAGAATAAAAAGGCAAAATGGCAAACCTCATTTAAAATTTACTTTGAAGCTCAGTGTTTTTGCTTTCTTAGTTGTCTACCACCTCCCTCCCTTCTCCCTCCCTTCTCTGTTCAAATGGAGAGGATTTAAGGAGAGTACAGATGCGGCAGGTCTTAAACGAAAGCGTTCCCAAGGTACAGTAATTGTAGTTTTATTTTTCCATGTAGTTACATTCCTGGCTTATAGCATTCAGTTGCATTTAAAGCATAGAAATTAATACTTTTTTAAAAATGTGTCCATTGTGCTATTTTATTTACTGCTACTTTATTATGTGTATAAATATTTGTAAACAGTATGTATAGTCCAGTAACAGAATGTTCAGATGTTCGCCAACATTAAAATGTTTTACCTAAAGACGATATGTGGATCATTTAAGGAGAAAAAGAATGTTTCTGGCTTAACACTAATCTCTAAATATCTTGGTCTTTTTAAGCATACATTGCTCACAACTATTTTAACAAAAACGTGATTTAGAAACATTTAAAAGCCTGAAGTAGTGGCGTGGATCAGATATGTAATTAGAAAAGTGATTGTTAAACCATTGCAAAAGTTTTTTTTTAGTTTATGAGAAGTTCTTTTATTTAAAAAGCTTACCTTATACATTATTTTCTTTGGAACTGAAGATACGATTTATGTTTATTATGTTAATTGAATCTTGATCTGGTGTACAGTATTAGTAATATGCCCTAGCAGGTAAGTAAAATATAAATTGGTTTTTCATAAATTTTTGAAATTGCATATTTACTATAACTAAGAAGTACAATTCCTCTAATGTACTTGTATCCCAGTAGGGAATAGGTTTCTATAAAAATGTCTTAAGATCATAGATCTTAACCAGAGCTATATCTTTCATATTTAGCTTGAGGTTATTTTCAGCCCATCTTTAAATCCGAAGAGTTAGACTCTGCCAGTAGCTAACTCTGTGGCAAATCACTTTATCTCTTTGTACCTCTGTGTTTTTGTAAGTAAAATGGGAGGTAATATTTTGCCTTGAAAGAATTTTAAGAAAACAAATCAAGCATAGTGATTTGAAGGTACTTGGCTTTCTGAAGATGGGTATGTTAATTTTTCCTACCTATATACCAGATTTATAAAGGAAAAGCTTAAGGCCCTCATAACGTAAGAATTGTGTTTTGTGAATTGATGGATAGGTCATATCAATTTCTTCACTGCTTCCACAAACATTGCTGAATTTGTGGTGTGTGCCAGACACTGTGATAAGACATTCTGTTTGGTGCTAGGGATATAAGAAATGGTCAACACACAGTCCCTGGCTCCTGGGGCTTATGAATTCCTAAAGAATATAGATTTGGAGGGTTTTTTTAAGGCCTCATTTTCACCAAGCATACCCCCATACTGATTTTTTTTTTTTTTTTTTTTTGAGACAGGCTCTCTCTGTGTGTGTTGCCCAGGCTAGAGTGCAGTGGCATAATCATAGTTCATTGCAGGCTGGACCACCTGGGCTCAAGCAATCATCTTACCTCAAGCAATCCTCCTGCCTCAGTCTCCCAAGTAGCTGGAACCACAAACACATACCACCATACCTAGCTGATTTTTGAGGGGTTTTTTTTTTCTTCTTAGAGAGGGGTCTCACTATTGTTGCCCAGGCTGCTCTCAAACTCCTGGGCTCAAGCAGTCCTCCTGCCTCAACCTTCCAAAGTGCTGGGATCACAGGCATGACCCACTGTACCCAGCTAACCGATTTGAACATCATGATGGAAAAACATTTCCTTAATTTTGTATTAATAAAACATCTTTCAGTTTTTGATTTCTGCTGTGATGAACAATATCCAGTAATAATTAGCTTTACTATCCATTCCAAAATTACCTTTTTCTAATCGATTATTCTCTTCCCAGTTTATAGTTAATTTTTTTTTCCTCTAAATCTTACTTTGTCTAGCATTTAGTGAAATTTTTACAGATCTTTTGATATTTTTAGTAAAATCAGAAGAAATAGAAATTTCGTTGCTATGTCAAAGCTATTGAGGGCTTGAGATACGTATATGTATATATGCCTTAGACCTAATGAGAGTTAGCCACATCACCTGGGAAAGAGTTGTTTAATTATCAAAACACATAGAAACCGTATATTAGAGGTTAAAATTATGATAGTTAAGTCACTCAGTGTTTTAAAAAGTTGTCATGCCCTATAGCAGGATTAATCATTTATAAAATGAAGTCCCTACCCATTAATTGCATCATATAACTTTTTTATGTGAAATAGTGTTTTATTGAACTGAGTTCCATATCTAAGTTGGTTAGATAACATTGATTTAAAAATCTGAGTGTTATAATTTTTCACACAAATAAAGTTTGTCTTGGAGACCTTCAAATTAGCTTTTCCTTTTTGCAATAGCTGTGCATAGTTTCAAGTTGAGTCGAAACCATGTGGACTGGCACAGTGTGGATGAAGTATATCTTTATAGTGATGCAACAACATCTAAAATTGCAAGAACAGTTACCCAAAAACTGGGATTTTCTAAAGGTAATTGTTAAATATTACTATAGCTTATCAACATTTTGGGAATCTGACTTTTTTTCTTGTATTCAAAAGAGACTATTCATATTCGTTTTTAGTTTATTTTAAATATATTAAATTTAGTGACAGGTTCCTTTGTAAATGAAACTTTTATTAGGTTGGTTGCATTGACATGTATTCATTAAGGAATAATTATATACTTAGAATGATTTGACAAGGTTAATAAATACCTTTTATACTTCTAAAAGCACAAAAGCTACTAAACCTAAAACGTGGCGAGGACTGAAAATTTTCCATCATATTTAGTGACCTGCAGGTCATTGGTGACTTAGATGGATTGATGGGGCAGAAGCCAGATAGGCAGGGGTTGAAGCTTAAGTAGAGGTAAGGCAATGGAAGCAATGAGAATAGACAACTGTTTGTTTTTTTTTTAAAGTTGGGGTCTCATTCTGTCCCCCAGGTTGGAGTGCGGTGGTGTAATCATAACATACCGTAACCTGGAACTAATTCCTGGGCTCAAGCAATCCTCCCAGCCCAGCCTCCTCAATAGCTAGGATTACAGGCATGCGCCACTGTACCCTGCTAATTTTTTTTATTTTGTAGAAACAGAATCTCCTTATGTTGTCCAGGCTGGTCTCAAAATTTTGCGCTCAAACCATCCTCTCACCTTGGCCTCCCAAAGCTTTGGGATTTACAGACTTGAACTATGGTACCTGGCCTGACAACTCTTTAGAAAAGTTTGACTAAATGAAAGAAAAGAGAGAATGATACCTAGGGAAGATCTGAGAGCATTATCAAAAAATAAATTTAAAAATAATTTTGAAGTTTGGTAAGATTTTAATATCCTATTTTAAAATTTGAATTTCATCAATAGTAAATGTGCTTGAATAGCTTTACATTTGTTGATTGTATTTATTTTCTGAATTACCTTGCATAACTTTAGCCTATTTTGCATTTGAATGGTTGTCCTTACTTTTCTGTTAGTAAACTCTCTTTGTATATTTAAGTAATTATGTGTTGTCTTTTGCATATTTTTTCCAGTTTGCCATTTCTTTGTTCGTAATATTTTCATATTATAGAAGTTTTAAATTGTTATATATTCAGTTTGTCCATCTTTCCTTCCATTTATTTCTCTCTATGGTTTCTGGCTTCGGTGTTGTGTCCAGTTCACTTTATGTCAGAGCTGGTCAATATATACCATCTTAGAGTTTTTATTCCCTCTCTCACAGCCAGTGAAATTTTTTCATAATATTCCTTTTTTTTTCTTTAAACTTACTGTGGAAAATGCTATTTCTTAGATTAAATAATAAACTTGGAATTATAATTTTTTTTCAGCATCAAGTAGTGGGACTAGACTTCATAGAGGTTATGTAGAAGAAGCCACATTAGAAGACAAGCCGTCACAGACTACCCATATTGTATTTGTTGTGCATGGCATTGGGCAGAAAATGGACCAAGGAAGAATTATCAAAAACACAGCCATGTAAGTTCTTTGATGAATACATTCTATATCTAGCCTAGAATCCACACTTTCATCCAGGGTATAAGAAATATTAACAGTATACTAATTCCAATGCATGTTCCTCCAGTGCCAGCTATTCTTAAATTTCTTAAGTCATAGACCAAGTATCTGGACCATATTTTGAAAAGGATTATATCTACAGGATGGTGATGATGTTTGGTTTTTCTCCCCACAGTATGGAGAAGAAGAAGGATTAAGGAAGACTTTTTTAATCTAACACATTAAGTTAATTTATAATCTAAGGTTGAAAGCAAGGAAAAGATCTAGTTTTAAGTTATATCTTACTCTCTGAACTTCAGAAACCAAGAATACTGCAAAGTTGAACAACTCTAAAAAGGCTAAGAATTAGCCAGTTAGCAGCTTAACCTATTGCTACCAAAAGGAAACTGAACTCCGAATTTTCTGTGGAAAACAGTGGATTATTTACCAACACACCAGACAGGTTATTTACCTCATTAGTTTATTTATATTCGGCTTTATCGTAAAACTTTTTAAGATTTTTTAGGAGCACATGTGATATTTGCATGTTTAAAAAACATTAAGGACTTTGTTAAAAGGGCATGTTAGGGTTAAGGGTTCCACCACAGATTTGGCTCTGAGCTAGCAACCAGTGTAGAGAAAAATATGGTCAGTTATAGATAATGTCATGAGAACAAGTATGTTGCTGACAAGCCCAGTTTATTTGATTCTGAGACTTATAAAGGCTTATTTGAGTTCTTATAAAGCAAACAGTGTATGATACTAGGAAATATATCCTCAGCAACACCTCTGTAATAATAATGCAATGCTGAGTTTTATTTTACTTTTTATTGTAACATCTCTTAATGCCAGCTAATGGATTAAAGTAAAAATACAATTCAACTTTTTAAAGAAAAAACCTTGTCCAATAGTGCCAGACCACCCTGATTCTTTCAATCTCCATGGCTTATATTACAGGAATCTCTTTCCTCTGATACTGATTTTACTTTCTGATGAGTTGTAGATTACTTCCCATCATGTTTATATTTTTATGTTAGTGTGCAGATACTTTGCTTGGATATCTAGGAACCTGGGGACTAGGTTTACTTGCATATTCTCTCTGGAGCTTTTGATAAATAAGAAGGTATCAGTCTGATTTCCTTGGGTACAAGTTGGGGAAATTCTAACCCAAAAATACTTAAGCCAAAAGCAAGATTTAGTAACTCATAAAACTGAGGAGTCTAGGAGTAACATTGCCAAACAAGTCATCCAAATCCAGTTTTTATTTGCTCTGTCGCCTTCATTTTGAAGCCATTCTCACACATCTCCTTTGATTCCAAATGTGATTTATATAATCGTGAGTTCAAATTCAAGAAGAAAGACTAAGTCTTTTTTTCCAAAAGTCCCAGCTAGTCTGTGCATTTCAGTTACTAATGATGTTGCATCCAACTTCCCGCATCTATGCATGTAGCCATGCAGGGTATGATTGGCTAAACTTGTCATATTCCCAACCTAGAATCAGATGGAGGTTGACTTCATCTTACTATAAGGAGAGCTAGAGCCACAGATAAAAATCATGAGCTATTATTGGAAGTAGGATGAACGAATTCAATGAGGCTCAAAAAAAAAAGAAAAAACAAGTGTCCACTATAGGGAGAATTCTATCATGTCTTCATGAATTGCTAATTTGATGGAAAATTCTACACCTAACTTAGTAATTGATGGAAAGTAGTCATATAAAAAGGAATTCTGCACAATAAAAGATAGGAAGATTCATAGGATTTCTTACCATTTCCCTGCTTTCTGTCATTCCTAAGTTCAACATTCAGGCCTTTACAGAAAGTAAACTTAACTTCATCCTTCCCAGTGCCATCCTGAAGCCTGTGTGTACTTGTGATTGATTTGACAGTTCTCTGAGGATTTCTTTAAATCATGTCTTAGATTCCTGGAAATGGAGAGTTTTCCTTCTTGACCTTATTTTAGCAAACATGCTAATGATTAGTTCAAACTAGTTTTAATCACCTTTGTTCCAGAAAAATATATTTACTACTTACGTCGATTGAGCAGCAAATTTTTAGACAACTTCGGGGAATGTCAGAATTAGTTTACTAAAAGAAATAAGTGGAAAACATTTTAAATACAATTGAATTCACTTTTTGTGGAGTTTTATTACAAGAAAATCTTCATAGAACTTGTATATCTAATGCCCTAAATTAGCCATTTTAAAGCTATAATTTTAGAAGAATATAAAGACGTTTTCAGTTAAACACAGTAGGTTGAACACATGAGCTTATCTTATTCTCTCCTGAAACCTCATTGAACATGATATAAAAAAGATTTTTAAATAGCAAAAAGGCATAAACCCACAAGTACAGAAAAAAATGGGAAAACAAACAATAGCAGAAAAGAATATCAACCAAACTTATTTTTTTGAACAGGAAATACATTCATGTAGTTCACAAAACAAAATACTAAAATGCAGAGTAAAAAGACTGATTCTCATTTCTGTCCCCATTTTCCCTCATTATCCTTTGTCCTTGTGTCCCAGTTTATAGTCTTCTAGATTTTCTTTAGGCATGTACAAATTTTTTTCTACACAAAAGGTGCATGCTATACACTTCTGGACCTTGTTTTTGTTCGTTTCAAAAATGTATTTTGGATCACGTGAGCCCAGGAGTTCAAGGCTGTGGTGTGCGATGATCATGCCTGTGAGTAGCCAGTGCTCACAGGCAGCACTGAGCAATGAAGCAAGACCTTATTTGTGTTTTTTTTTTTTTGAGACGGAGTCTCGCTGTCTCACCCAGGCTGTAGTGCAATGGCGCAATCTCCGCTCACTGCAGCCTCCACCTCCCAGGTTCAAGCAGTTCTCATGTATCAACCTCCCTAGTAGTTGAGACTGCAGTCACATACTACCATGCCTGGCTAATTTTTGTATTTTTAGTAGAGGCAGAATTTCACCATATTGATTAGGCTGGACTCCTGACCTCAAGTGGCCCTCCCACCTTGGCCTCTCAAAGTGCTAGGATTACAGGTGTGAGCCACCACACCTGGCTGACCTCATCTCTTTAAAAATATATATATATCTTGGAGATCACTGTTCATGATTTTCTATTTATATTTTTTCTATTTTTTCTGTTTATACTACACATATATTTTCTTAAAATCAATTAGTTTATCAGTTTTTTTCTAATTGAGAGGAATTATAAAGACTTATTTTTGGCAGCTATTTAATGATCCTCAGTTGTACAGTAATTCTTAAATGCTATTATTCTCTGTCTTCTCTTCTTACAATATAAGGTAAACATTCATTAGTCAGAGAACATGGAAGTTGAAATAAGTTTGTAAGAGGACTGAAATCACGGTTTTTATGCATGCATAACAGCACGGTAATGGGTCGTTGTCTGAGTATAATATTTTTTAATTTTCTCTGTCCCCCGTTGGTCTCAGTGGTTCTTATGATATATTTAAGAAATAGATTTTACTATTTTTAAGTAAGGCAAATTTGGGCATATAGCCAGAACATATCTACCTTTCTCTCTTCCTTCTCCCTGTTTCCCTCTTCCTCTCTTCCCCAACCCCTCCTCTCCCTTCTCCTTCCCTCACTATTTTTTCATTTTTCTTTCCACCATTTCCTTTTTTTAACCATCACTCCGGTACTCCAGATGATTCAGTAGACATACCTGTTTGATCATGATCAAACAAATTTGTGATCATCCAAGAATTACGATAGTGATTCTGTGAAGGATTGTATAGATTTGCTTTAGGAAAAACAGCATTTTAAGCAGATACAGTGTTTCTGAGTTTAGAACTCAAAATTAGGGTTTCCCAGCCACATCACTATTGACATTTTTGACTGGATAACTTTTTGTTATGACAGCTGGCCTGTACATTGTAAGATGTTAAGAGTATACCTAGCCTTTTCTCACTTGATGTAAATAAAACCCTTAGTTGTTAAAACCAAAAATATCTCCAGACATTGCCAAATGTCCCTCGAAGTACAAAATTGTCCATGGTCGAGAGCCACTAATCTAAATGAACTCTTTTGTGTGTAAATTCAAACAGCAACGCATGTACCACTTCGTAATTACTATATCACAATGAAATATGTAAGAACTATACAGCCATCAAAACTGAATGAGTGGCTAGAAAAATATTAGAAATTATAAAATATATTCTTTCTTACATATACTCATATTTGTTAAGACTGAACATTTGAAAAGATGGCAAAGAAACTTTAAAATGTTTCTGTGACCATTACTTGAGTATCTGATGTTAGACTCTGTGGGTAATAAAGTGATCCTGCCTTCAAGTCTAAAGTTTTGGCTATCATTTTATTTTCAGTGATGGTAAGGGAAGCACATCTTTTATTTTGGCAAAGTAGAATCTATTTAGCCTTCTTAAAATGCCGACTTTGGGGATATGCAATCAATAAACATAATTATAATGTAATGCCTTTTAACATATACTGAAAATGGAAGAAGGTAGACTTTTCAACAAGTACTATTGGAATACATAGATTTGCATATGGAAAAAAATTGAATTGGATCCATTTCTCACACAAGGATAAATTTCAGTTGGATCACATTTAAATGAAAGAAATGAAACCAGGACTTGGTAACACATGCCTATAGTCCTAGCTACTTGGGAGGCTGAAGCAGGAGAATCGCTTGAGCCCAGGAGTTTGAGGCTGAAGTGCTCTGTGTTCCACACTTAGGAATAGCCACTATACTTCAGCTGGGGCAGCATAACAAGACCTCATCTCTTTAAAAAGTGGAAAAGGAAAAGAAATGAAATTATACAAGTATTAGGGTTTTTTTAAAGGAGAGTTTGAGTTCTTCTAGAACTTGGGAATAGAAAAAACTATTCTATGACTTGATCCAGAAGAAATAAGGAAAAATATTGATAAATATTATATTGTCCAGGAAAAAAAACATATGGCAAAGAAAAAATAAAGTGAACTGAAAGAAAATATTTTCAACTTATATCATAGATGAAGTATCCTTAATAGGTAAAATTATCCTAAAAATAAAAATATATTCAACCACCTTAAAGGAAAATGGGCTAAAGATATATGCACTAGTACCCAGGAAAGGAAATGGCTCTTAACTATATGACAGGTGTCGTTTTTTTTGTTGTTGTTTATTTGGTTTTTTGGTTTTTTTTGAGAGAGAGTTTTGCTCTGTTACCCAGACCTGGAGTGCAGTGGCGCAGTCTCAGCTCACTGCAGCCTCCACCTCCTGGATTCAAGTGGTTCTCCTGCCTCAGCCTCCCAAATAGCTGGGACTACAGTTGCACACCACCACTAATTTTTGTATTTTTTTAGTAGAGTCGGGATTTCACCGTGTTGGCCAGGCTGGTCTCATACTCCTGACCTCAAGTGATCCACCTGCCTCGGCCTCCCAAAGTGCTAGGATTACAGGCCTGAGCTACCACACCCAGCCAGATGTCATTTCTTAACTATCAGATTAGCAAAAGTCCAAAATTTGACAACATGCTTTTTTGGCTAGGCTGTAGGTAATAGATGTTCTCATACAACTGATGGAATGCAATGAAAAAGAGTATATGGCAGTATCTATCAAAATTACATATGTATTTATCCTTTGACCCTGAAAGCCTACTTCCAGGACTCTATCCCAAGAAATATCATCAAAAATAAAAGAAACGCGCACGAGCCTTTTGACTGCCGCATCACATAGGAAACTACTCAAACATTCATCAATGAGAGACGGGTTGATCAACTACAGCTATTGTCTATATAATGGAGTAGTATGCAATTGTAAAATAAAATAAGGAAGCTCTCTATGTATTACTCTGGTTCTTTGAAAAGATCCACAAAGTTGAGAACCTTTTAACTAGACCAAACAAGAGAAAAAGAAGGTTCAAATTACTAAAATGAAAAACAAAAGAGGGAACATTATTACTACAAACATTACAGAAATAAAAAGGATTATAAGGGAACACTATGCACAATTCTATGCTAACAAAGTATGTCACCTAGATGCAATGGGCAAATTTCCAGAAACAAACAAACTACCAAAACTTCACTTTCTAAGACAGACACAAACTAGGAAAACTGATCTGGTAATGAGTAAGAAATAGAAAATCTCAGTAGACCTATAACAAGTAAAGCATTTGAATCAATCAAAAAACTTCCCACCAAAACAACAAAGCCCAGGACTAGAAGATTGCACTAGTTAATTCTACCAGACATAAGAAGAATTCAGCTGGGTGCATTGGCATGTGCCTGCAGTCTCCGCCCCATGGGAGGCTGAGGCAGGAGGATTGCTTGAGCACAGGAGTTCCAGTCTGTAGTACACAACTGTTCCAGTGAATAACCACTGCTCTTCAGCCTGGACAACATAGTAGATCCTATCTCTTAAAAAACATAGAGAAGAATTAGCACCACTTCTCTACAAACTCTCCAAAAAAAAATGAAGCCAGTATTACCCTGATACCAAAAACCAATGAAAGTATCATGAGGAAAATAAAACTATATACTGATATCCCTTACTGAGTACAGACCACAGAAATCCTCAATGAAATGCCAACGAACTGAATCTAGCAACATATATAAATGATCATATACCATGACTAAGTGGGATTTTTCCCAGGAATGTAAGAGCGGGTCAACATTTTTTCTTAATCAAGGTATCCACCACATGAACAGAATGAAGGGGGAAAAAATGCCATGTGATTTTCGGATACGGAAAAGGCATTTGAGAAAATCTCAACATACTTTAATAATAAAAGCCCTTAGGAAATGAGAAACAGAAGGCAACTTTCTAAACCTGGGAAAAGGCATCACAAAAAGCCTGTGGCTAAACTTACTCTTTAATGGTGAAAGACTGAAACCTGCTCCCTGAGATCAGGAACAAGACAAGGGTGTGCACTCTCACCACTTCTGTTCAGCCTTGTACTGTACATTTCAGCCAGGGCAATTAAGCAAGAAAAGAAATAAAAGACATCTATGTTAGAATGGAAGAGATAAAACTATCTCTATTTGCAGATGACATGACATTGTAAGTAGAAAGTACTTGAGTTCTTCAAAGGACACTGAAGAAAATGAAGACAACCCTCAGAATGGGAGAAAATATTAGCAAATTACATATCTGATAAAGGGCTAGGTCCAGGATATATAAAGTACTCTTACAACCCAAAAATTTTTTTAAAAGGCAGAACCCAGTATTTTAAATGGGTAAAGGATTTGAGTAGATATTTGTTCAAATAGGATATAAAATGACCAATAAATTCATGAAAAGATGCTCAGCATCTTTAATTATTAGAGAGATGTGACCTCGAGCACTACCACTTTAAAGGTACCACTTTATACCCACTAGGATAACTCTTACCAAAAAGATGGAAACTAACAAGTGTTAGCTAGGATGAAGAAAAATCACAACCCTTACATGTTGCTGGTGAAATTAGAAAGTAGTACAGCTGCTTTGGAGAGTTTGGTAGTTCTTCAAAAAGTTAATGGAAGTTAGCGTATGAGCCAGCATTATCACTCCTATATGCGTACCCAAGAGATTTGAAAATGTATGTCCACAAAAACTCGTTAAAGAATGTTCATAGAAGCATTATTTATGATAGCCGAAAAATGAAAGCAACCCAAACATCCATCAACTGATGAGTGGCTAAACAAAAGTGGCATATTTATGTAACGAAATACTATTCAACAATGAAAAGCAATGATGTACTGATTTATGATGCAACATAGATAAGACTTGAAAACATTACACTAACTGAAAAGCCAGACACAAAAGGCCTCATCTTGTATGATTCTATTTAAATGAAATGTTCAAAATAGGCAAATCTGCTGAAAGTAGATTAGTGAGTGCCAGTGGGTGGGAGGAGGAGGGATAGAGAGTGACTGCTAATGGGCATGGTGTTCCTTTCTTGGGTGATGAAAGTGTTATGAAATTAGATAATGGTGAGAGTTGCACAACTCTTTGAATATACCAAGAGCCACAATTGTTTAAAAAAAAAAAAAAAACTGGTGAAGTTGTTTCAAAAGCACTCAGAAGCCAACTTGAAGAGATTCACAGACCTAAAATAGGAGACAATTTGAGCCTTGGTAAGGATAATAACTATAGTGTATATGCATCAAATATGCTTAAATCTATGAGTTAGTAATGACATCAAAATGTATAAAACCTAATGACTTGTTATTTTGAAAACTGTTAATAAAAAGGAAGAATTAACCATTTATCCTGCCTTTTCTAGATTATCTGTGCCTCAATTCATTCAAAAACTATTTGGTTATACCCCACTATAGGTAAATATTTAATGTAAGGAAATTTCTCTTTCTAGAAGTATAAGCTTATAAACAAATGAAGAGTGATGGAATTTAAAAGGCACTTTTGCCACCATGATAAACTAATGGGTTTCAGCAATGATCATCAGTAACTGCTATCATCACCAACAAGAGAAAAGAGTTTTATGTACCTATGTACGTATGGAGTAGTAGTTTCACCAAAACAGAGCTTAAATCTGATGAAGCCCCTGTAACTACTAAATTAAAGAAAACAGGACAAAGAACGTGTTAAATAACACCATAGGGATGCAGTGAGTGAAAATCAGACTCTGAGTAACTCTATAGGACACATACACAAAAAATTACAGGTATACCTCAAAGATATTGTGGGTTTCGTTCCATACCACTGCAGTAAAGCAGATATCATAATTGAGTTGCACAACTTGACTTCTCAGTGCATATGAAAGTTATGTTTACCCTACACTGTAAACATTATTAAGTATGTGATACTTACTAAGTATGTGATAGCGTTATGTCCTTAAAAATCAATGTACATATCTTAATTTTAAAGTGCTATACTGCTAAACACTGCTAATGATTATCTGAGGCTTCAGTGGGTTCACAACAACTTTTTGCTGTTGAAGGGTCTTGTCTCTATGTTGATGGCTGCCAACTGTTTGGGATGGTAGTTGGCAAAATTTGGTGTGGGGGTGGCAATTTCTTAAACTAAGACAACGATGAAGTTAGTCACATTGATTGGTTCTTCTTTTCATGAAAGATTTCTCTGTAACATGCAATGCACTTTGAGAGCATTTTACCCACTATAGAACTTACTTCAAAATTTGAATCAATCCTCTCCCTGCCACTGCTTTATCAACTAAGTTTATGACATATTCTGAATTCTTTGTTGTCATTTCAACAATATTCACATCTTTACCAAGAGTAGAGTCCATCTCAAGAAACTGTTTATCGATAAGAAGCAACTCCTCATCCACTGAAGTTTTCTCATGAAGTTGCAGCAATTCAGTCACATATTCACACTCTTCTTATTTTAGTTCTCTTGCTATTTCCAATACATCTGTAGTTACTTCTTCACTGAAGTCTTGAGCCCCTCAAAGTCATTTATGAGAGTTGGAATCCATTTCTTCCAAACTTCTGGAATGTTGACATTTTCACCCCTCATGAATCACTGAATCACAAATGTTCTTACTGGCATTCTTTCCAGTATATTTTCAGTTTACTTTGCCCAGATTCATCCACTATCCAGAGCATTATAAAATTTGTTTCTTAAATATAAGGCTTGAAAGTCAAATTTACTCCTTGATCCATGGGCTGCAGAGTGGATACTGTATTAGCAGGTGTGGAAACAACATTTATCTCTTTGTACATCTCCATCAGAGCTCTTGAGTGACCAGGTATATTGTCAATGGGCAGTAATCATTTGAAATGAATATTTTTTATTCTGAGCAGTAGATCTCAACAGTAGGCTTAAAATATTCAGTAAGCCATGCTGTAAAAAAGATGTGCTGCTCTTCAGGCTTTGTTCTTCCATTTATAGAGCATAGGTACAGTAGATTTAGCATAATTTTTAAGGGCCCTAGGATATTTGGGATGGTCAGTGAGCCCTGGCCTCAACTTCCAACTTAACAGCTGCATTAATTCTTTATAAGAGAGTCAGCCTATCCTTTGAAAATTTGAAGCCAGGCATTGACTTCTTCCTCTCTAGCTGTGAAAGTCCTAGGCATCTTTTTCCATTAGAAGGCTTTTTTGTCTACATTGAGAATATGTTTAGTGAAGCAACCTTCATTGATTATCTTGGCTAGATCTTCTGGATAACTTACTACAGCTTCTATATTACTACTTACCTTGCACTTTTATGTTTCAGAGACAGCTTCTTTCCGTAAACTTCATGCACTAACCTGCTAGCTTCAAACATTTCTTCTGTAGCTTCTTTGCCTCTCTCAGCCTTTTGTAATTTAAAAGAGTTAAGGCTTTGCTCTGGATTAGGCTTTGGCTTAAATAAAGGGAAAGTTGTAGCTGTTTTGATCTTCTATCCAGACCACTGAAACTTTCTCCTTAACAATAAGGCCTTTTCATTTTCTTATCATTTGTGTTCACTGGGGTAGTACTTTTAATTTCTTTCAAGTACTTTTCCTTTGCATTCACAGATTGGCCAGCTGGTACAAGAGGTCCAGCTTTTGGTGTGCCTGACTTTTGACATGCCTCCCTCACTAAGCTCAGTTATTTCTGGTTACTGATTTGAAGTGAGAGATATGCAATTCTTTCATTCACTTGAATACCTGGAGGCCAGTATGGAATTCTTAAGTGCCGTAATCTGAATATTGTTGTGTCTCAGGGATAATAGGAAAGCCCTCGGAGCAGGAGTAAGGTTGGGGAATAGCTGGTCAGTGGAACAATCAGGCAACATACATTTATCAATTAAGCTCATCTTATACAGGTGCAGTTCACCATAGTAGATGTAATAGTAATGAACAAGTTTGAAATATTGTGAGGATTACAAAATGTGACACAGAGGCATAGAGTGAGCACATGCTGTTGGGAAAATGGCACTAATAGACTTGCTCCATACAAGGTTGCCACAGACCTTCAGTTTTTTAAAAAGTGGAGAAAAAGGTGGTATCTGCAGAGTGCAATTTTTTAAAAACTGAATACATAAAACAAGGTATGCCTTTACAAAGTAAAATAGAGAAAATAGCCTGTACTAGAGACATGTCTTCCAATTGCAGTGCATGGACTGTATTTAGAGCTCAGTTTAAAAAAGTGTAAAAAAAAATTTTTAATGTTATTCTAAAATAATAGTTATAGTCCAACTGGGAAAATAGGACCACTGAACTACATATTTGCTGAAATTAAGAATTATTCATTTTTTTGGTATGATAATACTGAATAGGTTATGTTCTTCCATATTTTTGAAATATATACTAAACTACAGACAAAATAATGCACTAACAATTAGGATTTGCTTAAATATGGGGGAAAGGAGTGACTACTAAAGGAATAGCATGAGGGAGTTTTTCTGGATGAACTGCTCTGAATTGTGTAATACTAATCACAAATCTGCTATAAAACCGACACCAAAAGGGGGAAAAGGATCAATTTTATCGTATCTTAATATTTTTAATAAAATTCTAAAATTCATATTATAGGAAGAATGAATAGTGTAATAGATGAAATAAGTATGTCATGACTTGATAATATTTGGACCTGGGTGATGGCACAGAGGTATTCATTATACCATTCTGTCAACTAAAAATTCCTATGTATAATTATTTAGAATATAATGTAAAAGCTTAGAATATTTGAAATCATAGTTGGCAAATTTAGGAAAATAACTTCAAAACGAAGGTATCCTAGTATTGCAAACTTGCTTAGTGTAGTGGAATGTAATTAGACAAAGCTGTAAGCAAATGAAAGTGTTATGATTAAACGTATTTTATATCATGTGAATATATATATGAAGTTATTCTCATAAAGCTTTGTTTGCATTTTACTATTGTTTTTTAGGATGAGAGAGGCTGCAAGAAAAATAGAAGAACGGCATTTTTCCAACCATGCAACACATGTTGAATTTCTGCCTGTTGAGTGGCGGTCAAAACTTACTCTTGATGGAGGTATGTTTTGTTTAAAACTTTAATGATTTAGCCAATGGCAAACTTTTACCAAAGTAAATGCAGAAAGTTTTAAAAAACACTCTTTGTTTATTCAGGACATAGTGTCTTCAGTTTAATTGTCTTGAAGTATACTCACTCTTTGTTCTAGATTATTTAAGAAAATAAAATCCATTCACTTATAGAATAATTATAATGACATATCATTTGGACCATGATATAGATTTCATAGATAGTACTGTTTTCATGCGTGCCCTCTGGATTATGAGGGCGGGTGGAGGGACATAGCAGGAACAGAATGTTTTCTAAAATTTTTAACACTGTTGATTTGTCAGTACTTTAAAAATATTTGTTGTCCACAATTGCATGCAAACTTACAATTTTATTTCTAATAATTTTCCTCCCATAATTGGAAGATAAAAATCTCAGGTTTTTTGTTTTCCTTTGTTGTTTCTCATACATTCCCTGGGCTAATGAATTACCATCTAGCATAGAGAAGTTGTACATTTGTTTAAATAAGATCAGTTTAGTTGTCTTCCTTAAAGAGCTGTCAGCCAAAATATCTTTCTTTACAGAAAGTTATGTCCCTTAAATATTGAAACCATAAAAACAGAATGTTTAGATTGATTATAATCTGCAAAAATGAGAGAGCTGTACTGAATATAATAGCAGCTGCCATTTGCTGAGCCTTTTGCTATTGTTTGCCTATTGCTATTGCAGACTGTGCCTGCCAGTCTGCTGTGCATTTTACATGGAGTATCTCATTTAACTGTCTCAAAAATCTATGAAGTACCTACTTTACTTTCTCCATTTTACTGATAAGAAAACTGAAACTCAGTAAAAGGTGAATTTAACTAAGAAAGACAGCAGAATCTAGCTCTGTATGATGCCAGAGCCCATGTTTATCACAGTGCTAAACTGCCTCCCTGGGTGATTTATAAGGATTCTTCCAGGTCTGTGATTCTGTCTCATAGTCATTTAGGAATGTCAGTTGTAGTTTATCAAACCCAAATGGCATCAAAAATTGTAATGAGTTAAAAAAAAAAAAAAAAAGGAATGTTACTGATGAAAACAGATCTCAGCACCAGCGGTTCAAATGTAAAGTTCTAGTGTAATAACAACATGATCCCTTGAAGTTTTTCCATTCATACAGGTAAATTGCTCAGGCTTCTCAGGAAAGTACATAATATGGATGAATCAATGTTTAGGAAAACTCCTGAGTTTGTAATTTCTCTTAGATTTAAGCTACTATGGTAGTATCAAAGACATTCTGATGAGTGAAAGAAGCCAGTCTTGAAAGTTTATATACTTTATGCTTCTACTTTTATGATATTTTGGAAAAGGCAAAACTTAGGGACAGAGAACAGATCGTTGGTTAGCAGGGATTAGGGGAAGCGGGAAGGATTTGAATTTATAGGGTCACCATATGGAAGTTTTTTGGGGTGATGGAACAGTTTGGTATCCTGATTATGGCAGTAGTTACATAAAACTACACATGCATTAAAACTCAGATTCAATTTTATTGTTTGTAAATTTAAAAATAATGTTTAAAAGGGTATCTACTACCTATAGCAGATATCATTGTGTTCTTCGGTAATGAAAGGCTAAAACCATTTCCTTTAAATCAGGAATAAGCCAAAGATATCCACTCTTAAAACTTAAACATTCTACTTGAAAGTCTTAGCAGTGCAATAAGATAAGAAAAAGAAATAATAGTTACAAAGGCTTAGAAACATTGGTTTTGATTTGTAGGTCATATGGTTGTCTACTCAGAATATGCAAAAGAATGTACAGAAAAATGATTAGGCTGTGCACAGTGGTGTGTGTCTGTAGTTCCTGCTACTCAGGAGGCATAGGCAGGAGGATCACTTGAGTCTGGGAGTTCTGTGCTATAGTGCCCTGTGCCAATCAGGTGTTCACACTAAGTTCACTATCGATATGGTGACCTCTCAGGAGCAGGAAACCACCAACTTGCTGAAGGAGAGGTAAAAGCGCCCAGGTTGGAAACAAAGCAGGCCAAAACTCCTGTGATGATCATTAGTGGGATCACACCTGAGAATAATTATTGCACTCCAGCCTGGGCAACAGAGAGACCCCATATCTTAAAAAAAAATTTTTTTTTAATTATTAGAGTTAATAAGATAGTTTATTAAGATTGTAAAATAGAAATTCCCTATATAAACAATTGCATTTCTGTATACCAGGAACAGACAAATAGCATCAAAAATAAAAGATTCTAAGCAATAAATCTAGCAAAAGATGTATATTTACGTTAGAAATTAAAGGAACTATCAAAAGACCTTAAACATGACTTAAAGATAATTTCCTTAGATTGGATAATTCATTATTTTAGAGGTGTTGATTCTCCCAAATTGATCTATAGATTCCATGTAATTGCAATTAGAATTTCCAGAGTTTTTCATGAAGCTTGGCAAGCTGACTCTAAAATGATTGTCAAAGAACAAAGGGATAAACACTCAACGAAATGAAGAGACAACCCACAAAATGTGATCAAATATTTGCAAACTACCCATCTGACAAGAGATTAATAACCAGAATATATAAGGAGCTCAAACAACTCTATAGGAAGAAAATTGAATGATCCCCAAAAATGGGCAAAAGATTTGATAGGTATTTTTTAAAAGAAGACATACAAATGGCAAACAGACACATGAAAAGGTGCTCAACATCATTGATCATCAGTGAAAGGCAAATCAGAACTACAATGAGATATCATCTCACCCCAGTTAAAATGGCTGTTTTCCAAAAGACAAGCAATAACAAATGCTGAAGAGAATGTGGAGTACGCTGTTGGTGGGAATGTAAATTAGTACAATCACTATGGAGAACAGTTTGGAGGTTCCTCAAAAAACTAAAAATAGAGTTACCATATAATCCAATAATCCCACTGCTGGGTGTATACCAAAAAGAAAGGTAGGTAGTATATTGAATACATGTCTGCAGAGTCCCGTGTTTGTTGCAGCACTGTTTACAATAGGCAAGATTTGAAAGTAACCTAAGTGTCTATCAACAGATGCATGGATAAAGAAAATGTGGTACATAAACTCAATGGAGTACTATTCAGCCATAAAAAAAGAGTAATATCCTGTCACTTGAAACAACATGCATGGAACTGGAGGTCATTATGTTAAGTGAAGTAAGCCAGGCACAGAAAGACAAATGTCGTATGTTCTCATTTGTGGGATCAAAACAACTGAACTTGTGTAGATAGAGATCAGGATGGTTATAAGAGGTTGGGAAGGGTACTGGGTAGGTGGGGATGGTTAGTGGGTACAAAAAAGTAGAATGAATAAGACCTAGTGTTTCATTACACAACAGGGTGACTATAATCAGTAATAAATTAATGGTACATTTTTAAATAACTAAAAGAGTAGAATTGGATTGTTTATAACACAAAGGATAAATGCTTGAGGGGATGGTTACCCATTTTCTGTGACATGATTACTATGCATTACATGCCTTTATCAAAATATCTCATGTACCTCATAAATGTGAATACCTTCTATGTACTTATAAAAATTAAAAACTTAAAGGAACAAAGGTCTGAAAATAGCCAAAACACAGAATGATGGATTTGAGGAGGGGAGTCTTGTCCTACTAGGTAGCCAGACCTATTACTGTGGTTAAACTTCCATAAATATCCTTTGCACAAGAACAGGCAAATAGACCAGTGATTAGATACTCCCTAAACCTGTGCTTAATTTGGAAACCTTACAGATATCAGAGCTGGCATTACAGATCATTAGTGAAAGGATCGCCTGTTCCATAAATGATATATGGTAACTGGGTGTCCTGTGGGGGAAAAAAAGTAAAAAATGATCTCTGCTTCACATTTTACATGGATTAAAAACATAATATACGAAAGCCAAGACTTTAAAACTTTTTAGAAAAATATACAAAACAGTATCTTTATAACCCAAAGTGCAAGGAACGTATTCTTAATGTACCAAAAAAAAAAAAATGCATCTGTAAAGTAACATAGATAATTTGGTTAGATTAGAATTAAGGACGTCTCTTTACCATTAGGCCATAAAAAACGAAAGACAAGCCACAAACTGGGAAAAAGATGTTGTAACAGAACAACAGATATAACCACCAAAGGTTTGATATCCAAAATAAAGGACAGGAAACTTAGGTGGGAAAGAAAAGATTTTTTAAAATTTATATATGTATATTTTTCCAGTAATCAAGGAGATGCAAATTAAAGCTACAGTGAAATATTCACACCCATCAGGCAAAGATTTAAGAAAGTGACAATACCAAGTGTTGTTGGGGTTGTGTAACAGTGAGGGTTTTCATTCACTATTGGTGGGAATGAAACTTGGTAAAAGTCACTCTGGAAGATTTAAGTCGAATGTGAATGTACCCTTTGACACGGTAGTTTTACTTCTTAGAGATTTACTCTAAAGAAACTCTTAAACATGTGCCCCAGGAGACGTGTAAAACAGTGTTAATTTAGGATCCTGATTTATATGTAGTAGCAAAAAACTAGAAACAACCCAAATGACTCTAAAAGGAGAATGGATAAATTGTGATACAGGTATAAAGTGACATATACTATACAACAGTGAAAAAGAGTGGATTGCAGCTGTATGCATCTACTTGGATGAATCTCAGAAACATAATATTGGGTGGAGGGGTGTGAGCAAACCGCAGCTAATACTTCAGTTTAAACAGTGTTCAGAACCAGGCAAAATCTTTAGGCTCTGGCACATAGTAAATTCTGTAGAAGTAATTGGGTGCAGTTATTAATATTATTACACATGTAGTAAATCTATAAGGAAAAGCACAATTAATACAAACCTCTTACCTGTAGTTACTTTTCCCTCTCTGCTAAGAGAGGCCTGTGATCATTTAGGAATATATTTTGGGTTTCTAAGATACTGGCAGTATTCTTAAACTGGATGATATGAACATGTTTTTCTTTTTATAAATTATTCTTTAACCTGCCCATACAGAATTAAATACCTTCATTTATATGTGTCTGTATTTCACAGTAAAAGGTTTTTTTGGAAATGCATTAAAATGATATTTGAAGCATTTTTACATCAGCGTGGTAGTCACACCTTCCACTTTGACAATTTAAAAATACAGTCTGTAAATATGTTGTACACCCACGAACAGCAACAGTATTTCCCTTTACATCTTTGAAAAAAAAAAATCTAACCTTTGCTTATCTTTCCCTTCCAGTTATTATTACATTGTATTAAAGTGGAGAAATAAGTAAAATAACCTAAGCCAATGCAGTGAAAAAGAATAAAAGAAATTGTGTTTGACTAAAATCATAAGCCTTCCACTCACCTTGTGCTTTCAAATCATAGTATTCAAGTAATAGTGCTTTGTATTTCTATAAGAAATGTAAAATTTTCTGTATCTCTAATAATTTTATTAGGTGTCTAATAATCTTCCCAAGGTAGAATTTCCATGGGTTAGGCATAACTCATGGAAGGCTGTACTGGTTTGAAATGCAGTTTATGTAGCAGGGTTTTTTACAATACAATAAATTATACCACCTTTATCTTGTTTGCTGAAGAGGCCCATTGCTGATTTATTTGCCTTTGTGCATATTTGTGATCTGACCGTTCTTACCAATAGAATCTTTGGCTCACTAAAAATAGATAGATGTCAAGTGTAAGATAACTTTTTTTACCGTGTTGCTGGTTGCCATCCGTGTCTCTAGGCAGTCTACACGGGTATTGCCAAGCTGAAGATGCATAGATCAAAAAAAGAGAGAGGCTGGGCATGTGGCTAACACCTGTATCCCAGCACTTTGGGAGGCCTAGGAGGGCAGATCACTTGAAGTCAGGAGTTAGAGACCAGCCTAGCCAAGATGGTGAAACCCCCCATCTCTACTAAAAATACAAAAATTAGCCAGGCATTGTGGTATACACCTGTAATCCCAGCTTATTTGGGAGGCTGATGCAGGAAAATTGCTTGAGCCAGTAAGCTGAGATCGCACCACTGCCCTCCAGCCTCAGGGACAGAGCAAAATTCCATCTCAAAAAAAAAAAAAAAAAAAAGGAGAAAGGAAACAGAAAAGGAGGTAAAAAAGACTTGGGATTGTGTTTTGACTCTTGTTCTAAAATATGTGGCCTGGTTTTGCTCTGGGTACCCCTGAACTTCATGCAAAAGCCAGTACATACAAAAAGGGTGAAGCTTTACAGATTTGATAATGACTTTCATCCTTTAATTTTTCTTTTCATGTCCTATTTTGTCTTTTACTGTTTTTTTCTTGCAGGATTTTACAGGAAGGGAAGGTCCATTAGAGCCAAAGCTGGTCTTGAATATTTAAATGTTAACTTAAATAGTTACTATTTCAGGCAACATAATTTTCTTCGCTATTTTTTTCCTGTAATAGAGACCTTCTATAAATTTAATTTACTTGTCTTGTTTTTTTGTTTGTTTCTTTTTGTAGACACTGTTGATTCCATTACTCCTGACAAAGTACGAGGTTTAAGGGATATGTTGAACAGCAGTGCAATGGACATAATGTATTATACTAGTCCACTTTACAGAGATGAAGTAAGTATCATGATTATCTTGCTGTTGGGTATTTTTTAGTGATAGCTTATAAAATGTCCTGAATTTTAATATTTTATGATTTTTAAAAGCAAATGAGAAATTACAGGAATTTATTAATCTATAAATTAGCCTATTTTTAATAATAAATTTGATAGTCTTCAAACGAGACATTGGGACCCTTAAAAAAATAACAGATAGTCTCAGGGGTGGGGGACTGGTTAGAAAATGGCTCTTTGAGAAATAACAGATTTCATAAATCTGATTAATTATATCTTTGATTATCTTCACAAAAGAGTTTCATACATAAAATGACCTTTAAATTTTTTGCATATGATGGACTTTTATTGCCTCACTTCTGTAATGGAATCGAACAGTTTTCAAATGGTAGTTTTGCCGATGCCTCCCAAGAGTAACACTAGGGGTGAGAGGTGAAGGTTTATTCAAGAAGATGAGAGAATCTCCACCAAATGCATTTTGTCACTTTATTGATAAGAAGGAAAAGAATTCTGTTTAGTAGGAATAACTAACATTTGTTAATTGCCTAACGTGTTAACTTGTTTAATTCTTATTTTAAAAAGCCCTGTGAAGTAGGTATGATTAGTATCCTCATTTGAAGGATGAGGAAACTGATGCCAAGAGAGACTTGGAGGCTTGCTCATTGTGTCTCACTTAGTAAGTGGCAAAGCCAGGATTTGAACCCAGGCAATATAGCTACAGAGCTTACACTGTTTACCACCCCTCTCCTCTTTCACAATATAGCCAGTCTGTCTGTTATTTATTGGCCAGTTATTTTGACTTTGCTGGGCCTTACATCAGTAAATATTTAGTGAGTCTCTACTCTATACCAAACACTGGCTAACAGGGGGCCACTTTACTGCAAAATGTTACCCCTCATTAGCAGGGAGACAGGAAAAATCAGTTCAAGTGTTTGCAAGTAAGATTGGTTGCTTTGGTGACATTTATTTATCAAGAATCCCGGGTAAGATTTGATAATATATATGTGTACTAAATCAGCTGGTTGAAGATGTTTTGAACTAAGAATATTGTCTACGTGTTTATTGAAAATTTGTTTATTGAGAACTTAGTATGTATAAGATACTATACAAGGGGGAGTCTCTGCCCTCAAGAAAGTTTAAAATATGACAGTACATAGGTCCACCTTCATGAAATGTGATATCTAAGGAAGAAAAATCCATGAAAATGTTTGCAATTATTCTTTTTTTCCCTCTGAAAGAAGTCTTTAGGCTTATTGTTATAGTACTTAAGATAAATTACATTTCCATACTAATTAATAATCATATATGGCCCCAATTTTTGTTCTAAAAACCATGCAGTAGAAATTATATTTTGCAGATTGTATGTGAGCTCTACAGATAGACTACCTGATTCCAGTCCCACTGTAACACTTAATTTTTATATGGCTTCTCTATCTGCAAAGTGGATATTCTAATAAGTAGCTACTTCATAGCGTTCTTGTAAAGATTAATTGAGGTAATGCTTATATTAGCATGTGGCCCTTGGCAATCAAGAATTACTATTATTACAGGTACTATAATATCAAATCATTTTAGTTTCTGAATTCTGAGCAAAATTCTCCAATGCTGAAACAGATGTGTTGCTGCCGATAGATACTTCTGCTTTCATAAGAGAAAGAAGGGTTTGATGTTTTGGTTGGGAGCTTTGTTCCTTTTATCAATTTTTTTAATCCAAAAATATTCCTAACTAAGCTTTGAAAAACTAAGTCTGGAGTGGAGCCTGACAGTAGGATTTAATGTATATGTTTACTATATAAAGATCATAGATTTCTTAAGATTCTGTAACCTATAACTATCTTTATAACGGACATGCAAAGTATTTCAGAGTTAACAGGTTTATTGTTTTATATGTATTAATTTATAAATTTAATTTGCCAAATATTTTTCTGAGCACTTTTTGTCACACTTTCATTTCTACAAGCTAGTAAAGAGACATAGATTTGGCAAAGGAAGTAACAGTTGCTGTTGTTTGTATCTCATTTCTCCCCGGTATTTTTATGTTCTTGAGGATGGAAAAAGGAAAAAACAGTTTTATCCCATACCCCAATTCTATCTTTAGAAATTCAAGCAAGTGATAAGAAGGTTCTAACCCAAAATAGTGTCAATAGGAATAAAGAGAAGAGATGGATTCAAAATATGATAGAATTAAGAGGTCTTGAAATGATTTGTTATGAGTGATACTGGAAGGGAAAAGACAGATGATTTCTAGCTTAGGCAATGGTAGATGGTTCTGATATTAACTATAAACGGAGGAAGGGGAACCAGATTTTTGCAGGGGATCTTAGTATGTATAAGAGTAGAACATAAGGAAAATAATGAATTATACTTGTAAAATTTTTTACAGGTAAAATCATATGTGCTTGTAAAATCATATGTTTATGATTTCCTTCTGGAGTTGTATAGCACAGACTATAATATTAGAAATGAAACTAGTGAGAGTGGAGGGAGGAGGATAACAGAGAGCATGTTACCATACACATACACATATGTGCGTATATATGGTTGGTGGTAACCCTAAGAGGGCTCAGAGCTCTGGCCATTGGCTAATGGTGACTGAGCAAATGGTCACTTTCTGTAATGTTCTTATATGTGGAACGATAACTATGCTCATAAGGGAACTGAATCAAGTAGATACTCAGTAGGAAGAGGGAACCAATGGCTATGATAAATGGGAGACAAAGGGAACACCCAGTTCTTTGAATTAGTTTGTCTTTTGATCCAGATGAATTTCATGGGCGAGGACTGAGAACTTGTGACTGAGATTCACCAGCATACTTTAGCAGAGATTTTCAGACATCCCAACCCCAATTAGAATCATTTCATACTCATTAAAAATAACAGCAGAAATAAAACCCTGGTTGGGGTGGTGGGTACTGGAATTTGAGGGCATCATTGTAAATTCAGCAACTTCTAAAATACACAGGTGTGTTGTAGGTATTACTTAAATATGTAGGTGAATATGTATATATATGGACATACCTTAGAGTTCAGACCACTACAATAAAGTGAATGTCACAATAAAGCAAGTCATGCAAATTTTTTGGTTTCCCAGTGCATATAAAATTATGGTTACACTATACTATAGTCTGTTAAGTGTGTAACAGCATTGTGTCTAAACAAATATATGTACCTTAATTTTAAAAGAGTTTATTGCTATAAAATACACATAGACATGAAATGAGCACTTTGGAAAAACGGCACCAGTAGACTTACTCAACACAGGGTTGCCACAAACCTTCAATTTGTAAAGAAAAAAAAAATGCAGTGTCTGCAAAGTGCAATAAAACAAGGTATGCCTGTTCATGTGTATATTTCCTAACTTTGTCCACTGAAGTGGCCAAGAAGCAGACACCCTAATTGAGCACACCTAGCACCCAGATCTTTTCCTCTAGTGCTGTCATTTCACGCCAAGGAAAACCAGGGTTCCTCAGGAAAATGGCTGATTCTGGGGCTAGGACAACTTATGACAGAAGGTAGGAAGATGCTCAAGAGAATCATGGAGCAGGTCACAAGAGCACAGGGCCAAATTAAAGAAGCAGCTCTCACTAGCCAAATCAGGAACAATTTGAGCACCAAAATAATTAATTATTGTTATTTAAGGAATTATTAGTACTTGTAATATGGAATTATATTAAGGATAACGTAATAAGGAATTATAAATCATTTTACAAATTATTATAAGTTCATATTGACTGTAAATAAACCAATAAATGGGGAGAAAGGAGGATCCTTGCTTGCAATAGAATGCGGAAGGCCTGACGGAGGGAGTCCTGGAGTTGGAAAGCCATTTTGCAGCTATTATAATAGGATTCGGTAAGAGAAGACTGGACACATATCATTGATGGATACTAAATTGAAGGCAGTATTTTGATGAGGAGCAGGATATTTACAGGGTCATAAACTATATCCTGCTTTTACATGGTCATAAAAAAATAAACAAACTGATTATTCATTTGAGAAAGAGTGACAATAATTATATGCTGGAGAAATCAAGCAATACCTAAACTGGGTATTCCTGAGGAACAGATGGACATTATGCACCTCCGGATGTGACACACGGAGGCGGACACAACATCACTTATACAGTATTCTGACAATGAGGAAACATCAGACAAACACAAAACAAGGATGTTGTAATCCAAAGTAGGGATGAGACTGTATTCTTTAAAAATATTATCAGGCTGGGTGGAGTGGCTCATGCCTGTAATAATCCCAGCACTTTGAGAGGCCATGGTAAGAGGATCACTAGAGCCCTGGAGTTCCATACCATTCTGGGCAACACAGCCAGACCCTGTCTCTACCAAAAATAATTTTTTAAAAAATTAGCCAACTATGGTGGTTTGTGCCTGTAGTCCCAGCTACTCAGAATGCTGAGGCTGGGGAGGATTGCTTGAGCCTGGGCAGTTGAGGCTGCAATGAGCTGTTCTCATGCCACTGTACTCCAACCTGGGTGACAGAGCGAGACCCCCATCTCAAAATAATAAAACAAAAATCAGTATCATAAAGGCAGAGTGGCTGCAGAAAATGTTCTCAATTAAAGGATGCTAAAGAGACATGTAGCTAAATACAGTGTCTCATCCTAGACTGTATCCTGTACTGGATTGGGGAAACTGCAGTAAAAGACTTTATTAGATACACTGGCAGAATTGGAATGTGGATGGTAGATTAGATGAAATATTGTGTCAAAATAAATTTATAAAGTTGATTACTATGATTATAGGAGAGAATATTCTTAGTTTTAGAAAATATACAATGAAGAATTTAGTGGGTAAAAGACCATGACATATGTAATATATCCTTAAATGGTTCCCAAAAAAGGTGAGGGTCTATGTGTTTGTGTTTATTATAGAAACAGAACAAGTGATAAAGCAAATGGGATAAAATGCTAACAGTAGGTGAACCTGGATAAAGGTTGCAGGAGTGATCTTTGTGCTATTTTTATTTTGCAACATTTTATATATTTGAAATCGTTTTCAAATAAAAAGACGCCGGGCATGGTGGCTCATGCTGGTAATCCTAGCACTTTGGGAGACCGAGGCGGGCAGATCACTTGAGGCTGGGAGTTTGAGACCAGCCTGGCCAACATGGCAAAACCCCATCTCTACTAAAAATAGAAAAATTAGCCATGCATGGTGGCAGGCACCTGTAGTCCCAGCTACTCAGGAGGCCAAGGCAGGAGAATCTCTTGAACCCAGGAGGCACAGGTTACACTCCAGCCTGGGTGACAAAGTGAGACCCCATCTCAAAAAAAAAAAGAAAAAAGGAATAGTTTCCCAAATCTCCCAGAGATTCTCGTTCAGTGGTTCTGAGATGGAGCCTGTGATTTTGTATTTTTAACATTTTCCCTGCTTGATACCATCCCAGGAATTCTGGAAGAACACTGCTTAAGGGATTGTGAAGCACAAAAGGGGTGCTTCCTAAGTGAGAGGTGGGCAAACATTATTCTTTTTTTTTTTTTTTTTTTTTTGAGACAGGGTCTTGCTCTGTCACTGAGGCTGGAGTGCAGTGGTACAATTTCAGCTTACTGCAGCCTCAATCTCCTGGGTTTAAGTGATCCTTGTGTCTCAGCCTCCTCAGTAGCTGGGACTATGGGTACAGGGCAACACACTTGGCCAATTTTTGTATTTTTAGTAGAGATGGGGTTTCACCATGTTGCCCAGGCTGGTCTTGAACTCCTGACTTCAAGTGATCCTCCCACCTTGGCCTTCCAGAGTGCTGGGATTACAGGCATGAGCCACCGCGCCTGACCTATTCCTATTTTTAAAAAAGAAAAGTTGATTCTGCAAATTAAAATCTATTAACATGAGATTGGTGTTGGGTAATAGTCTACAATAAATTATTTAAAAGTACATGTTTCCTTAGGGAAGGAATGATTAAGAGTAAGTCACATGCCTGGTGAGTGAACCTTGTTTGGTTTATTTTAGAGGCATTTGAAAGAGCCTTCCCCGCCCCGCCCCGCCCCCTGACCCAGCCTTCTTCTCTGAGCCTTTGTCGTCAAATAGATGCAGATTCAAAACCTGCCACTTCTGTAATCCCAGCACATTGAGAGGCTGAGGCCAGCAGATCACTTGAGGTTAGGAATTTGAGACTAGCCTGACCAACATGGTGAAACCTTGTCTCTAAAAATACAAAACTTAGCTAGGCATGGTGGTGTGCACCTGTAATCCTAGCTACTTGGGAGGCTGAGGCACGAGAATCACTTGAACCTGGGAGGAGACAAGGTTGCAGTGAGCCAAGGTCACGTCACTGCACTCTACCTTGTGTGACAGAGCAAGACTCCACCTAAAAAAAAAAAAAAAAAAAAACTGTCACTTAACCAATTATGTGACCTTAGATCGAATTTCTCACTTTGTTAGCTTCCTCACTTATAAAATGGGATAAAATAGGTACTGATAAAGTTTGTTATGAGGATTAAAGATGGAATGTTTATAAAGTTTCCAGTACAATTTGTGGTCCTTAGACATTCAAGTTATGATTGATTCTGTGTATATTTGTATTTATGAATTGCAAGGGCCATAATTTTTTTTAATGTGCTTATTCTGTTAACTTGTAAAGATCAGTGGATAGAAAATATGGAAAGAAACATGTTCGTTTACTGTAAGGAACTTTGTAGTAACACAGCTGTCTCTAAAGATAGAAGTGGACACTTTAAAATGGAGATACGCACTAAGGTAGAGGCTGAGTAACCACTTCTCAGGGATGCTACTGAAGGGACTCCTACCTTCACAGCAGTTTAAATTACATCATTGCTGAGGTCCCTTTTAACTCTCAGATTCTGACATGCTCATGGGAGAACGCTAATTAATGATTTTCCTAATAATTCCTGAGAAGTCATGGTAGGGGAAAAGTCGTGTGTATCAATCAGTACTTCTCAGATGACTTTCTGAGGACCAGTTTAAAAAATCAACCAAAAAATTGATTGTAGACTATCAAGAGATCATCAGAGAGCCTTTGGCCCCTTCTTCAACCTTCAAGTAACGAGAAATCCAGAGATCTTGTATAAATCTGAACTCTCTTTTCAATAGCTTTTAGAAATAAAGAATTATAAAGAGAATTGTCCTAGCCGTATCTTGACATTATTTGAATTATTTAATTCATATATATGACTAAAACTCTCTAAATTACATTTTCTCATTACAATTTCTTGAAGCAGGGAGAACAAAGGACTAACCATTCCTCAGCCGTATTTTGTGTGTTTGGACTCGCTCTTGAAACTGCCGGGTTTTTCCTCCTTACGTTCATTTCCTTCATAAATGTTAGCTCTTGAGCAGTGGTTATGGAATTAGAAATTATTTTAAACTTTTGAAAAGCTATCCAGTGCTTACTGTGTAAGAGATTCGCTGACTTGATTAGATCATATTGTAGACCTAATAAATAGTAAAATTAACATCACAGGGTGTATTGTTAATCTTGGCTGAGATGTCCCAAATGAATACATTTGTTAACAAAGGGATCCTAATTGGGAGAATATAATTGGATCAGAAAGGAGAATAAAGAGGGGGAAAAGAAATTCCAATTAGAGTAAATTTGTTGGATGCAACATCAAGGTGAATTTCTCCTTTCACTGTTGAGTGGATGATATAGAGAAGCATTTAGAGGGAGTACAAAGCTGTTTAAAAAGTTGACTTTCAGAACCATAATGTCTGACTACAGATGTCCCATATATATGCATAAGCACTAGAAAAAGAAAATGCTGCCAAATCCAGATATGCTCTAATAAGGATATACAAAGGCCATTTCTAATCAAGTGTACAATTATTAAAACAGATAACATCATCAGCTCTTCAGAAACTGTCTATGCTATGACTCATTCCATAGTGAAATATTTTAATATCAAATAGACTTTCTCTGCCTTGGATAATTTGCTCGTCTTTTTTATCCATATATGACTGCCAAACTAATGAAGTATTTGGTGTAGTGAGAGATGCTTTAAATTTTTGAGTGTAAAATAGGTTAATTACTGGTAATGTGATTTCCTTTTTTAAAAAACTTTAATATGGGAGTGGGCTGGTATTTTATAAAAACAAAAAAAATGAGTACTTTTTGTCAAAATACTAAAGTGTATATCTTTTAGTGCTTTGAGATTTACATGGTACAAGTCTTAAAATCAAAGTCTTGAAAAATAAAAACTATTAAGAACTGTTGCTTTTTTATTTTATTTATTTATTTACTTTGAGACAGCATCTCGCTCTGTCACCCAGGCTGGAGTGCAGTCGCGTAGTCTTGGCTCACTGCAACCTCCACCTCCCGGGTTCAAGTGATTTTCCTGCCTCAGCTTTCTGAGTAGCTGGGGTTACAGGCACGAGCCACAACGCCCAACTAATATTTCATATTTTTAGTAAACTTGGAGTTTCACCATGTTGGCCAGGTTGGTCTCAAATGACTGATCTTGTGATCCACCTGCCTCAGCTTCCCAAAGTGCTGGGATTACAGGCGTGAGCCACAGCGCCCAGCTGAACTGTTGCTTTTAAAGGAAATTATTTTATCCAAGCATTAGCTTTCTCTGTACCTTCTTTATGTAGATTGCAAATCAGGAAAATTATGAAATTTTAAGTTGCTTGATATTCTTATCAAAGCCAAATCCAAAGCATAATAATATAGTTCCCTTCAAACGGAGCCGTATAGTATTCCATGCTGCATATTTTTTAAACTATATTAACTAGAGCTTTACTTACAACCCATGTCTTAGAAGGTGTTTATACACATTGCCTTTAAATCACTAGTTTTAAAGTGTGGTCCTTAGGCCAGTAGCATCAACATCATCTGGGAGCATAATGAAATGCAAATTCCCAGGCCACATCTCAGCACTTCTGGATCAAAAAGTCTGGGGTGGTACCTAGAAATCTGTATTTAACAAGCTTTCCAGGTTATTCTGATGCATGCTGCAAACTGGAGAACCATTGCACTAAAGCACAGAATTCTCTTTTTCTTCCTGAGGAAAATAAAACGTTTGCATTACTTCTAGAGAAAAGGCAGCTTATCATCCTTCCACATGCTGCAAGCTTGTCTTGTCCTTTTCTTTCTTCATCAACTGAATATATCTCATCAGACATGATAGTTTCAGAGCTTTAACTAGACCTCAGTATTGTAATATGGAGCTCTGAGATGTTAACAGAGAGACCATCATTCCTTTATTCATGTCACTGCTAACCCTGCCAATCATAAAGTACCTAAAGAATGATTTTCAGGTTGTGTCGGCGGATAAAGAATGTTCAATAAAAGCTGATAGTGGCTAGTTTTCTTGAGACATAGTAACAAGGTTGAAAACAGAAGCAACAAATAACCAATATTTGTATGTCAGAGTAGCAGCTGGCGTATTAAGAGGTACTGAAATGAGAAATTGAACATCCAGCAGGAAATTCATAATCGAATAGAAGTAAGCAATGGTAGGAAGAAGAGAAGACTGCCTTAACACTCAGGTCAGGTCCCAGGATGGGTTTTAGTAACAAAAGAACCTTATTCTTCTGACTTTATGGAGTACTTCAGTAATACTTGTTAAAGCTTAATTTCAAAGAAGGCAGTTTTACAAAGAAATGTTACAAAAATACTCCCTGTGTTATTAACCTCTAAACTTAAAATAGCCCTGCTTTCCAGACATAGAAAACAACTTTTTACTTTCGTGTCTGCATTTCCAACTTAGTGGGAATTTGAACTATTCAGTAGATCAACTTTAGTTTATTCTTCAATCATACAGTGGCCTTTTATTACCTCTATCTAAGTGCACAATAATTTATAATAGGTTAGTATACCTGTTATCATAAACCCAGATAGTCATTTCTAAAATTTACTGACTAAAAACTACAAGGAACAAACATTTAGAATTGCACATGGAAGTTAAAATGAAGAAGAAATTTGCAGGGGTCTTTGAAAATCTTATTGGTATCTGCATAGAACTTTTTTTTTTAAATCTATGGAACTGCTGGCTTACACAGTTGGTTTAAGGACTACAAAAGGGTCTATGTAGGTAATATCTGCCTCTATATATATATACAATGTTTTTTTTTTGAGACAGAGTCTTGCTCTTTCGCCAGGTTGGAGTGCAGTATCGAGATGGCTCACTGCAACTTCTGGCTCCCAAGTTTGAGTGATTCTCCTGCTTCCACCTCCCGAGTAGTTGGGACTACAGGCACACGCCGCCACACCCAGCTAATTTGTGTATTTTTAGTACAGATGGGGTTTCACCATGTTGGCCAGGATGGTGCTGATATCTTGACCTCATGATCCACCTGTCTCAGCCTATCTGCCTATATTCTTAGTGATGATATGGATTATAATATTATGTATACCTTACTTTACTCCTGCAAGATTTTGAAAGACCTAAGTTAATTTTAATAACTTAGGTATATTCAGTCAGTAATGTATGTTTTTCTACCTTAATATATTTGAGTTTAGAATAAGTCAGTGACAATCTAATATGATAATGTTTTCTTATTTCAAACAGCTAGTTAAAGGCCTTCAGCAGGAGCTGAATCGATTATATTCCCTATTCTGTTCTCGGAATCCAGACTTTGAAGAAAAAGGGGGTAAAGTCTCAATAGTGTCACATTCCTTGGGATGTGTAATTACTTATGACATAATGACTGGCTGGAATCCAGTTCGACTCTATGAACAATTGCTGCAAAAGGAAGAAGAGTTGCCTGATGAACGATGGATGAGCTATGAAGAACGACATCTTCTTGATGAACTCTATATAACAAAACGACGGTAAAATATCCTAATCTTCTGAGAATTTTTTTTAATTTCTTAATGGAATTACTGGACCTTTTGGGAGAAAACTAAAAATTGCATGATAAAGAAACAATTCATGGTTCAGGTTACAAAGATTACTACATAGCATGCCTAATCAAACTAGAGACTGGTAATTTTCATAGTAATTACATACATTTTCCTGCAGCATTAAATAAATTGTTTTGTTATTCTCCTTGTATTCCTTTCATCTTTTCTTCACAATTAGGAGTGAAATTTAATACTTATTCCAAGCTTAGTCACTGCATAGAATCCTTATTGAAAATGTTTACTGGTTTATAAATGTTTGTAGTTTTACTAAGCTTTTGAGGTGGGTTTCTAACTTTCTTATTATTCTGAAAATAATTTTAAGTGCTTTTTCTGACAAATACATTTTTTACATATGTTATATGTATAAACATAATTGTATGTGTTATATAATTATAGATATTACAATTATTTAATCATTTATGGCCTTCCCAATACTATCTTTTAATTCTTTGCTACATTTCTGCCTTCATCTCTAGTTACATGCCTTATCATCTGTGTTCTTTTTATCCAGTTAATTCTAAGGTGATGATGAAAAATCACTCATTTTGATAATTTAGTAGCATGTTAAAACAAATGTGCTAAGTGACTAAAATTTTTACTCATTTTGTTTTTGTCTTATAGATGTTAACTAAGGATTTTATTTAGAATCTTATTAAGTACCATACATAAATATTATACTGTCAAAATAATTAATACTTTTGAAGTAAAGTATCATGTTTGGCAAGCCTCAGAGCAGCATTTTAGATTTATAAATCCAGTCAAACTTAAAAAAAGTAAAAATAAATAAGCAAGCAAGCATGGAAAATAACAGATTTTTTTTTTTTTTTTGAGACGGAGTCTTGCTCCATTGCCCAGGCTGGAGTGCAGTGGTGCGATCTCGGCGCACTACAACTTCTGCCTTCTGGGTTCAAGTAATTTTCCTTTCTCCCACCTCCCCAGTAGCTGGGCTAACAGGCACCTGCCACCACACCCAGCTAATGTTTGTACTTTTAGTAGAGGTGGGGTTTCACCATGTTGGCCAGGCTGGTCTCAAACTCCTGACCTTAAGTGATCTGCCCACCTCAGCCTCCCAAAGTGCTGGGATTCTAGACATGAGCCACTGTACCTGGCCAACTATAGCTTTAAAAAAAAAAAATCCATAGTTTACTAAATAGTTTACATAGTTAAGTAGCTATGAAACATTGTAATGGAAAATGATGTTCATCAACAGAGAAGGGTTAAACTGTGGTTCACCTGCATTTTGGATAGTCATAGTTGTTAAAAAATATTGAAGCAGGTCAGGAGGCAATGAAATGAAAAGATCTCTATTATTAAGTATACAAAAGAGAGATAGAACAGTATATATGGTATTAACCATTTGGTATAATTTTTTAAAAGATGTGTATGTGCTTGTGTATGCCTCACATTTTACTACAAAAAAAGCTATTAACAGCAGTTACTATGACAAGTGGAGGTACTTTTACTAATTGTTTCATAAATATTTATACACTTTTTGTACTATGGCAGAAACATTTATTAAACACTGTCAACCAGGATTAATGTGAGAGATAATGGGCCATCATCTGCATCTTTATACTTTAGTAAACTAGCAATCATCTAATATTTATGAAATTATAAATACGTGTGTGTATATAATCTCATACCCCTTCTTAGGCTGAAGGAAATAGAAGAACGGCTGCATGGATTGAAAGCATCATCTATGACACAAACACCTGTCTTAAAATTTAAGGTAAGGAAAGAGCAATGTGTTTTTCAACATTTATCTCAGTATTTATTTTAACATCATTTGAAATATGCCTTTAGGATTCAAATGAAAGTTAATTATTCTATTTCAAAATAAATATACATTCATTTTTGTTTATTTTGAAAGAAATAAAATTGGAGGCAGGGACACTGATACAGTATAGTCCAGGGGACAGGTAATGAGGTGAAATGTTAGATTCTGTTAATGTTACTTATTGGATGTTGGGATGAGAAGGAAGGATAAATACGGAACCTCATTCATAAAGATGGGACATATGAGAGGTAGTAGTGTGGAATTAGGTGGGAAAGGTATTATGTTTTGTATATAATTCAGTGCTGTTGACCACCTTGTTTTTCTTGAAGTCCTCTCCTCCGTTGGCTTCCGTGATACTACTTTATCCTCTTTCTCTTTTCACTCTCCCTTCTATAGCTATACCTCCTTCACCTGCTAATTAAATGTAGACATTCATCATAATTCTTTATAAAGCCCTCCCTTATTCTGTGCTCCTAGGCAAGCCTCCTTATTCACTTGGTTTTACTTGTCACTTTTATGATGACGACTGATAGATTTGGATGATGACATATCCAATTCTATGCCTTGTGCTCTTAAGTTCTCAGCTACATGTTACAGATACCTCAAACTTATGATGAACAAAAAATAGAATTTTCCTAGAGTTCTCTGTTATAATGAGTGGAGCCACTATCCTCCTAGTCAGCCAGACCCAAATCTTGTGAATTGTCTCTGACCCATTCTTCATCCCCACCCCCATTCAGTCATATTGATTCCAGCATATCCTCTCACGTTTCCATTTCTGAATAGCACAGCTTGTCCTGCCCTATTTCAGATTTCCTCTTCCCTAAACTCTTTCAGTGGATTCCTAACTTGCCTCCAAGTCACCAGACTCTCAATTTTCTAATTTACCTGCACACTTACCATCAGGTTTAACTCCTAAAATGTGGCTGAAATCCTGTTCTCCTTCACTATCTATAAGTCCAACTTTCTTTGTCAGTCAAGATTCAGAATATTGTCAGTGTTCTAAGCTATATTTTCCCCACACCAATTTTTCAGCCATATCAGACTATTTTTATTCTCAAAAATAAACCAGGTTATTTCCTACCTTGGCTTTAAGTTCATTTGGTTCTATCAGTCTGGAATATTATTCTTTCCAGCCCCAATATCCAGCCTCAACTGTAGAAACCCTTTATATCTTTTACTGGCCAATGCAAATGCTACCTCCTCTGTAAAGCCTTCAGAGTTGGAATTATTTTTTTCACTCTCTTATAGCATTCTTTCCCTCTGTTATGCACGTATTTTATTCTGCTTTCCCCCACAGGACTGTAAATTTTGAGTGCAGAAGCTGTGCCATACTGGTCTTTGTATCCATCACAGCACCTAGCTTATTACTTCACACAAAGTAGTAGCTCAATACATCTGTGATTAGTGTATACAAATATGTAAGAAAATGATCCTTATCTTCCTTTTATTCAAATTCTATTAGATTTAAAGGTAATGAAATATGGAAATAGATTATTCTAGAATGGTTAATGGTTGGCAGAGCCCATCTGGACAACTTTTATTAAAAACAAATATACTTCAGGAACAAATACAAGGAAAACAAAAGAAAAAAGAAACACATAAATATACTCAAAGATAATTTTATTATTTTTATTTTGTCATATATTATTTTATGCCTAGATTTTGTTGAAAAATAATGCTTCACCATTTTTAAACTTTAAGATGACTTTATCATTTTAGGTTGAGAATTTCTTCTGTATGGGATCCCCATTAGCAGTTTTTTTGGCGTTGCGTGGCATCCGCCCAGGAAATACTGGAAGTCAAGACCATATTTTGCCTAGAGAGATTTGTAACCGGTTACTAAATATTTTTCATCCTACAGACCCAGTGGTGAGTTGCAATATAGACTTTGTTTCTCAATATCAAATTGTTCCTGAAAAGAATCTATTGGCTGGGCACGGTGGCTCACACCTGTAATCCCAGCACTTTGGGAGGCCAAGGCAGGAGGATCACCTGAGGTCAGGAGTTCGAGACCAGCCTGACCAACAAGGTGAAACCCCATCTCTGCTAAAAAATACAAAAATTAGCCAGGCGTGGTAGTGTGTGCCTGTAATTCCAGCTACAGGAGGCTGAGGCAGGAGAATCATTTGAACCTGGGAGGTAGAGGTTGGAATGAACCAAGATCACCCTACTGCACTCCAGTCTGGGCGACGGAGTGAGACTCCATCTCAAAAAAAAAAAAAGAAGAGAAAGAAAAAATCTAAGAAATCTTACAAGATGCCATTTAATTAATGAAAAATACTTTGTCTGATTATCAAATGTGTGTTTTGGTTAATTTGGGGCTCATGAGATAAAACACCTTAGAGAGATGGTCTGGTTATGTTGCACTTATAATACAAGAACGTAATGTAAAAATATTATTCCCAGACTCCATACCAGAGACAGGAGTCTACTGGACTTTCAAACCTTAACCGATTGTAATACTAGTAACTAGAAACCATAAATCTTTAAAATCCTGCTCTAAATACTTTTTTGTCTAAAGTATGCTACAATATTGGAATGTGTTTCGTAGACTCTGAAAATGAAAATATGCAAATATATGTTAAACATCAAAATAAATATTTTAGCCTAGTAGAATTGCAAAATGTTGGATTTTTTTTATTCTCTATTATGTTTATGTTGTAAATATTTGTTTTTAATGAAAGCACTCCAAGAACCTTGCATCCAGGTAAACAGTGTAATACCAAGTAAGATTTTTTAGACAAGAAAAATGCCTCCTTAAAACTTCTTGGGGACAAGGCTAGTTTTAACTAAATATTAAATTATTTTAAATGGCATTTATTCTCTGAAAAAAAAATAGCTTTATATAATTGTGGAAAGTCTTTGAAAGAATCCTTTTAGCTAGTACCAAATGAAGATAACATTGACTTAACCATTCGAATTTTAGAAAATCTCCCATATGTTAAAGACTTAAAACTGCTATATTAATTTCACCAAACTTGAAGTTTAATATTCAAATACAAACTGCACAATCCTGGCCAAATTATTTCTGAGACTCTATCTTATCTGTATGATGTAGATAATAATATTTTGCCTTCTAGGATTGTTAGGATTAAGTAAAATATATACAGCCAGCTAGACAATAAACATTTCATTAACATATACTCATTTTATTCATTATCTCATAACTTGAAAGTGAATTTCAATTCATAGGTGTGCTCTGAGCCCTGTCCTTTGTATATCTTAAACGTGGTTGTAATTTTAAAGGAGGGTTCCAGACTCATAAACTTTTATGATTCATTTTACAGTTTTTCTGTGATTTTTTTAAAATTAATACTTTTTAAAATAGTTTATGTCAGAACTGTGCAAGGCAGTTTTTATAAATGTTACCTGTTCTTTTTCACATCTCTGTAAGAGAGGAAGTGTTACTCCTTTCTACAGCTCAGGAAACTGAGGGCCCCAAGACCTAGTGACTTGACAAGTATCATACGGTTAATAAGTGACAGAGGCCAGCCACAGTGGCTCATGCCTGTTATCCCAACACTTTGGGAGGCTGAGGAGGGAGGATCACCTGAGCCCAGAAATTCAAGACCCACCTGGGAACCATAGCGAGACCCCATCTCCAGCTTTAAAAATAAAATTAAATTTTCTAAAAATACAAATTAAAAAATTAATAAGTGATAGAAGCCAGAATATGAATTTGTGGGATTCTGACAACATATACGTTGCCTTTTCTGCTGTCTCATCACTACGTCACATCAGACAGATGCTCTTATGCTGGCATCTGATTTATGCTGTTACCATATTAATCTATTTTAAAATAGAGCTTAAAAAGAACTCCTGAAATACTAAAAACTGGCCTTATTTGCTGTTTCCCAGGATTACCAACTACTACTTCAGCTTTGCTCATGAGAATAAAATAAATGTAATTGTTACATGATATCAGAACATAATAAAAATACATTTCTCTGAAAAACTAATTGATAGACACTATTAGCTAGACTGTTTTTCTTGATCTCATCATTAGACCAACTACATATTAAGTGAAGAAACAAATACATGTTTGAAGTAGTTATTGTTTTTTAATTAAATTCCTTCTCTAAGGTTTACTTAACATGCAGTAGAGTAAGAACAGTTTACTCAAAACCAAGCATTGTGTCTTAACGTTGTGTTTCTTTGAATTTTTTTTTTAAACAAGGCTTATAGATTAGAACCATTAATACTGAAACACTACAGCAACATTTCACCCGTCCAGATCCATTGGTATAATACTTCAAATCCTCTACCTTATGAACATATGAAGCCAAGCTTTCTCAACCCAGCTAAAGAACCTACCTCAATTTCAGAGAATGAAGGCATTTCAACCATACCAAGCCCCGTGACCTCACCAGTCTTGTCCCGCCGACACTATGGGGAATCTATAACAAATATAGGCAAAGCAAGCATATTAGGTAATTTCTTTTAAATATTCCTTATCTATAATAGAAGCACTTTTATAGGCATTAAGTTTGGGGGACTAGAAATAGTCTGTGTATTAGGAAACTCTCAATAGTTAATCCCCATGTCTATAATTAACTGTCCTCCCCATGTTCGTATTTGAGGCCCAGAAAGCTCTTAACTCTGATTAGATCAGATCTTGTAGTTTTAGAATATGAGCTAGCTGGATGGATCAGAAAAAGCTGTTAGGAGAGTCAAGTCCCTCGTTTTAATCTTGGTCCTACCACTTGCTACAATATCTTGAGCAAATAATACAGTTTTTAATGCTCTACTTGCTCATCTGTGAAATGAGAAAGTATTTGTGTTAGAGGGTGCTCCCTACCAACCAGTTCTCTGATCTGTTCTAAAAGTCTCTCAAACTATGTAATTTCTGAGGACAACAAGGATGCTTAATTTCTCTTTGAACGATCCCCAGTACTAGCACAATGTTTGCTGTGTCACTGGAACTCTATTGTGTGCTATTTGAATCTGTCCATTGCTTTACAAGTCACCTTCATATGAAATACCACAAGGTGGCACTATAAATAGGCTTTATCTGCAGGACTCCTTTGCAGTTTCCCTTTGTCATATTAATACATTGGTTATTGATGGCTTTTCTTAAATACCCATTTACATTCACTAGTAAGTATATCAATAGCAAGTCTATACTCATGTCGATAGCATAGTTCTTTTATTAAAGATTTTAATCTTGCCAAATATTTTAATAAACCATAATCACTTGAATAAAATAGAATCTTTATTCCTTTGCTGTTATATTCCTATGTTATATTCCTATAATTTATACAACTCTCATTCTCTTCATCATTTTTATTTAGAAACCTACAATATAAATTGTAATTTTCTTATGTTCCCACCCTGGAAAAACATGACTAGGGTTTGATTCCTCTGCCAATTGGCTGTAATTATGGGTGGTGCTCTTTAGCCTAGCATGTGGTGTAATTCAACAGAATGACTACCCGGTTTTGTGAAATACAGGGGCTGCTAGCATTGGAAAGGGACTTGGAGGAATGTTGTTCTCAAGATTTGGACGCTCATCTGCAACACAGTCATCTGAAACATCAAAAGACTCAGTGGAAGATGAGAAGAAGCCAGTTGCCTCACCTCCTGCTACCGTCATGGCAACACAGGCCCTTCCACATAGCAGTTCCGGCTTCCTTGATGCTGCATGTTAGTTCATACGTTATTTCCTTAAGTTTCCACTGTATCTTTTTAAAACTTGGGGAGGGCAGGGAGGTCTAAGATACTAACACTAGCTAGTCAACTCTAAGATCTAAGGTGTGCCTTAACTTTGAAGGAAAAAAATGCTTTCCTTCTGCTTATATTTTTAAGACTAATTTCCAGGGAAATGCAGTTTTACTTTCTACATTGGTGAATTAACAGAACATTAATAATTAAGGCCTTGTGGCACAGGGGTCTTAAACATCAAGCATAAAACAAATCTCTTTAGGGTGAGTTCTTCCTGAATTTTTTTACTGATATGGTCTTCTCAGTCTCAAAAATCATGTAATTATTGTTTCAGATCTGTGCTGTATCTGGTCTTGAGACTTTTAAAAACTGCTATACCAAAGTCATCCTGCTTCTAATCCCCCTGTTGCCTTCATCCAACCTAATTATAAGACCTTCAAAGCTTAGAAATTTTATTGGATCTGCTGAATGGCTTCCACTTCTATCCCAGCTACCTAATGTAAAGTAGATATTCAAAAAACCAGTAAATAAATGGATAGTTATGTTGGACTTAGCATTATAATTGGTCTTTGTTTAAGTTTTCTCCAGTGGACTTAACAGAGTTTAAAATCTTGAATAGTTGTGAAACACTGATACACTTAGTATATATTTGTACATATTTACTTTCAAGAGTCTGAACGTGACCATTATTTTTAGGTGTCCAGTAAAATTAAAATAAAACTAAAACATCAAGTCCTATTATTTTTTTATCGACACCTATAAAGAAATAGATTCTGAAACTAGCTACTCCTTTTCTATAACTATAGCAGGAAGAAAACTTTTCTTTCTCTAAAAATTTTTTAACAGATTTTATTTCAGTTACTTATAGTGTTGTGTTCTTATTGTGTCTGCTACTCTAAATTGTAAAGTGATGGCATTCATTGCCATCCATCCTTGAAAAGGAAGTTCAGGTGTGACACTCCTAGAGGCTGAATAATGCTTCCACAGTCAACTCCACTCCAGGATGAATTGTTAATAGGGTTGAACATTCCTATTTGGGCCAACAGAATTTTTAATTTAATTCTATCTGTGCCAGACTCTGGGCACTGAAAATTTTTTAATTTCAAGTCTAGAAAATTCGGTTTTGGACTTTGATATTTGCATTAAATATATTTTAGTTTTCCTACAAGAGTTCTCACACTATTTCTAACTTGTTTCTTTTTCTGCTTAATGTCAAAAATATAGTTGTGAAAATATAAAATTCTGTTGTGGCATGCAGAAACCTCTAACTTCCAAGGAAAGTTAGTTTCAAAGAATTTTGTAAGGTAGCAGGGAAAAAGCCATGATTCTCTGTAATGTCATTAATGCACAAGAGTAGTGCTAGCAAACATTAGAATGAGTGAGGGGGCAAGAAGAGCAGGGTAGGGTTTAACCTCCTGGAAAAAAAGGGTAATGAAAACATGTATAGAATCCACAGGAGCTGAGGGAATAAAACTTTTTAAGTTTTTTTTCTGTTGAACATAGTAATTTCAAAATAATAGAGAAACCCCCAGTTTTTCTTCCAGAACAGCAGTTAGTAGATGTGCATAGCTGTATTGTATCTTTTTATTTCGAGAACTTAACAAAAACATACTATGTCATTCTTGCGTATGAATTCTTTGATGGTCCAAATGGTAAATTTCTTGTCAACAAGACTCAATATGACGTAATCATGAGTCTTACACATGTTCACATATTACACATATTCACCTCTAAATATGGAGATAACTATCAAAATTCGACTGTTAACTATACTAAGATTCTGCCTTTCAAATCCTGTCCCCAAGATTTGCTTTACTAATTATCTGACTTGCTTCAATAATGTAATCTGTGTAATCGTTGTAATTTCTCATCATTAGTGCTGTCTTGGTTATATCGTGCAAATCATAAAACTTTTCTTCATTAAATCTTTTCTGAAATTTGGTCATTGTGATTAGGTGATTCTGGCTTCCCTCCTTTCTTCATTCTACTTACATTAATTGCCTCAGTTCTTCTGGATATCTTTTATTCTGAAGCTACCAACTTTGATTCTCTTGCTATTTGAGGGTAAAATGGAACACAGCCTTAGAATTCATGATCTGTCAGTTTCTTTATGTGAGGAATGAGTGTTTTCAATTGAAACCTATTTTATTTTCATCCAGCTGAAGCATCTTACATAACTATTCTTCATTTCTTTTGAAAAGTCTAGACTTCTTTTCTAACATATAATGAAAAGATCTCTTTTAGCATTGTTTTGTATCTAGGTTAGGAACTGAATTAGCTATGAATTTGGGGGATATCTGGGTGTTAACAGATTACGAAATTATATTTCATGTTAGTTATGCTTACACTTTCCATGAAAGAGCTCCTTACAAAAATTAAGATATGTACTACTTTATGTATGCTAGGTTTGGTCAGCTTATTTGGGAGTGTTGTTCTAACTTTTGGCCACGACATCATTGAAGGCCATTTTAAATCATCAGCCAACCCTTTACAGCATCTTGTGTTTTTTTTTCACAGATTTCAGACTTCAAGAATCGTTCTTTAATCTCCCACAACTTCTTTTCCCGGAAAATGTAATGCAGAATAAAGATAATGCCCTCGGTATGGTATATGTCAGGAATAGCATTCAGAATACTATAAAAATGATCTACTTAGAGTTCTTCTGCTCATTGAAAAGTTGGATTAGTTCTTCTATGAGATCAGCTTCAGTGTTACCATTACAGGCTATTTTATGCGTATTTTCTTCCCATATTTTCTAATCTTAAATGGTAGTGGTCCTGAAACATGAAAATTGAATAGCCACTTAATGTGCTAAAGTATATTCCTGTATACGTCTACAAGGAAGGAACCTTTGAACCTTGTAGCGAACGAAGAAAAGCATTAGGTCATTTTCTTTCTTCTTTATTGTCCTAAAGGCGCCAAAAAGATTTGCTATTTCTTTTCATTTAATACACTTAGATATAAAAGGATTTCTCATAGTACAAAGAATTTAATCATTCCCGATTATTTTACATATCAGTAAATTTATCACTTAGGGTTATAGGTATGTCATAGCTGATAACTGCTTTCAACACAAATATTTAATGTACTCTAAGGGAGTAGATTGACTTAAAAAACAGTATTCTTAGTCGCAAGAGATTTTTAATCTCTTAATTTTCAGTATGTATTTTATGGATTAAATGTATATGGATTAACTTTAGTAGTATAAAATTATTTTTATGACTAACTTCTGATTCCTTTTTCCACAGCTTCTCTTTATTTGAAAAAAAAAAAAAAAAGATACTGGATTTTGTCTTAGACAAAACACATTTTTTTAATGTTTTAACCACATCTCATTTTACAGTTTCTTTGATTATCAATTTTCATAAATTTTTTCAATTAAAAAAAAACTCTTATATTACTTCAGTTTGTGTTGATCTAACTCAGTAAATTACCCTTAAGAAATTATCTTACATAAGTTCTCTCTCTGGTCCCTGCTTCATAAAGAAATAATTTCATTTATTTTTTTTGCATTTTTGCTTGGAGAAAGGAAAATTAATTTACTCATATATTTATCCTGCAACCAAGTAGCCCATATATCCAGTATTTCAAAACTATCCTACCTACCTACCTAAGGAGTTAAACCAGTAATCATATCTATACCATATGATTCAGGTGGTATTATCTATATGGCTTCTTTTTGCACTTCCTATTTTCATTCATTCAGCAATTATTTACTTCACTGTTTACCTTGAGTCAAGAGACCATGGTAGTCACTAGAAAAGATAAGATGAAACAAACTTCAGTACTGCCTATAAAGAAGCTAGTGTGAAAATTATGTCTTTTCCAGGGAGCATAAATTCTAGTAGGGAAGGTAGATAACTGCATAAGTAATTATATGGTAGAATGTGATGAAGCACAAAACAGAGGTACAGTAAAAGACTCTCTCAGTTCTAAGGAATGAAAGATTGCTTTCACCTGGAAAAATGGTAAAAGGCTCTTTGGAAGGAGGAGGGTTTGGACATGCAGAGATGAAAAGACATTGCAGGGAGAAGAAACGCATGACCAAAACCACAGAGGTGGGAAGCATGGGGTACGAAGGGAAATACAACTTACTTTCTTGAGAAGAACCGAAAACGATTAAAAGGGAGTAGTTCCGAATTTGCCTGGAAAATTTTGTCAAACCAAATTTAAGGGTCCAACAAATCTAGCCATTCATTTCTTTGTATGAATGATTGAGACCCTTTGTATTCAGGATTTACCGACCTAGCATATATCTATTGTCAAATGTTAGGTATGTCTTTCAGGATAAATTAATCCTGAAATAAATTAGGGCAATTTTTTTGGCACATATAACAACTGATTATGAACCTAGTTTTAGAGTTTTTGTTATTTTTTAAAATAAAGGATGGTTAGAGATTATTCTTAAATATATTTGGAACTATGGTAATTTACAAAATGTAAATGTTCCTTGAATGTCAAACACTTAACCACATGAAACATAGAGTTGCTCTTAGGCAGCACAGAAATACGAAGATATAACTTACCAACAAAATCTCTGAACATGATCTTTCTTATTATGAGTGAATCTTTCATGGAGTATCCTTACTATAAGTATTTTTTTGGTGTCTACCTAAAGCCAAAAATGCAATTATGACCATAATTATTACTTACAACTGAGATAGCTTTTAAGATATTACGTTTTTGAAAACTTCTCTCCAGGAAGTTGAGATTTTTCCATCAAATGGTAGAAACCCATCCAGTTAGTATACATTGTAATACAAAGACGCTTACTTTCTGTTCATATTTTTTAAATATTATATGCCTATTGACAAGCCTTGTGCACAGAAGAATTCTCTGATGAAAGTACACTACTGATGATGCTTTACCTTCACACTGTGGAGATTCTTGATTGTCAAACGCTTTCACATGGAATGTAGCAGATACTCGACTTTGGGGAACAGGGAAAGAGATAGGCCTATGTATGTGACACCCTAGAAAGAAAATAATCCTTGTTTTAAAATAGTGTCAGCAAAGAGCTGATAATTGTTTAAAAACAGAGTTTCTTTTCTCATTTTTACCTCTCTTCAACTGTTTAGAAACCTGATTCTTTATATTATGGATCAAGAAATTCTGTCACTTGGGCATTCCAGAGAGAAAAAGAAGTGATGATTTTATGTTCTCCTTTTTCTAGCTCACCTAGAGAAAGCAGGGGAAAACTACCAACCTGTACGACAACACCCATTCTTGAGATGGTAATAATGAGAAAGTAGGTCCAAGGCCACTCCATGTAGATTTGAGCCTACTTTGGCCAAGAGCTGATCTCACAGCGCATATAGAATGGTGCTGCCATGTAGACCCGCACTTTCTTGGGAAATCTGTGATTTCCCTAAAAGGGAAAGAGAAGATGGAACATAGGCCCATCTAGTTTCATCCATCCACCTGCATAACCAACACAGATGTGAGGTCCACTGCACTGACAGCCAGACTGCCTGGGATAAACCTTTTCAGGGAGAATGAGAAACTGAAACAGGTTCATCAAGTACAAGCTATCTACCTAATTCCCATTTTGATGGAGACAACCTGTATATAAATGTAGAAGGATAGGGGGAGCCAATCTGGCTAGTGACACTGATTAAAGTCCCTGTAAGTGATAAAATGATAAGGGCACATAATATAGGACAAGAATGAAATTTAACATTTGAGTGTCTATTCAATGAAAGGCAGTGTTGTAAAACAGTAATAGCGTGCATATTAAGAATAATTTCAGGCTGGGCATGGTGGCTCATACCTGTAATCCCAGTACTCTGGGAGGCCGAGGTGAGCAGATCATGAAGTCAAGAAATCGAGACCATCCTATCCAACATGGTGAAACTTCATCTCTACTAAAAATACAAAAAGTAACTGGGCATGGTGGCACACACCTGTAGTCCCAGCTACTCGGGAGGCTGAGGCAGGAGAATCACTTGAACCCAGGAGGTGGAGGTTCTAGTGAGCTGAGATCGAGCCACTGCCCTCCAGCCTGATGACAGAGTGAGACTCCGTTTCAAAACAAAAAGAATAATTTCAAGAACTTATAATCAAGTGGAGCCAAATAACACGTGTTATAAACAGGAAATATCTTCCTTTCTTTGACTTAAGCAGGATTGTGTAGCTGAAGAGTGTTGGGCTAGGAAAACATAATGGAGTAGCATTTGAAAGTGAATTCTTAAAAATTATAACTTTGTGGTCTTCACCAATATTAACACGTTTCCCATCTTTATCTTCTTTTTTCTTCGTAATTAACTTCATCTTGACTCATCTTTATTGTGCTTGAGCAGTCAATTTCTTCTTCTATTTTTATGTTCTTGTCTGTTGTGTCAGAATGTACCTACAAATCTAATACAGATGTCCCATAGAATACGAAAGATGAGAACATTTACTAACTCACAGGTCCACATGTGGATTTCAGCTATTTCTGACTTGTTATGGATTAGCTTATTGTAATTTAAATTTTAAAAATGCAGTCTAAAAAACTTAGCAAAAAGCCCATGTCAATATATTTTACAAGCATTTTATAGCCTAATTGGTATTTATACCACTTAAATGTAAACCTTCTCTGAAAATGTGTAGCTAGATTTCTGAACATTCCTTGTAAGAAGAGCATAATTGAATAGAAAAATAACAACTGTATAAGTACTTTTAAATTACCAAATAATACTGTCACAAAATACCTATTTAAAATAAGCATTACGCATTTATATTAAGACTTTCCCTAGAGTATTCTGATTTCCTGTGTATGATTACCAGATTCCCAGTATAAAGCAAAACCCAACTTTTTCTCCAATCTCCTCCTTAATTTTTGCCAGTTTTACTCTTAAAATCCTTTTGTTGCTTGTTCAGGAGCAGACTTTACTGTATCTGGTTGGTAGTGAATTCAGTATTTTTGTTTTGTTTGTAACATAGACCCTTCAAAACACTGTATGGCTCATTAACAGTTTTAAAGGAGTTCCTAAAGATCAAAATGTCATTTTCTTAAGTGTTTATCTCTAAGGATTTATTAAATGAGTCCACTGGAATTATCTTAGAGCCTTGATTTGTTAAGGTGATTTTTCTCTAACAGGTGTTGCAAGGACTTTCTGTGGGTTTTAGAAAATACTTGATTGAATTCACTGAATTGTTTGTGGACAGCACTGTTATAAGCGAAGTTCTTCCTCCCCAGAATCACCACTGCTCCTCCCAGTTTAACTTTCCCAGCCACCCTGTAGGTTCTTCTTTTGTTGAACAAACACTTAATGAGCATTTGTATTTCCCAGGCCCATGTTAGACCCTGCTGACTGGATGGAGACTAGGGTTTATGGGGGTTGCCTGTGAGGCATTCAACCTAGTAGAGAAGAAAACATTCTAGGACTATAAACAGATGGTTATCTTCTAACATATCCCCCTCATAACCAGTGGATATATAGGGCCTCCCTAAGGAGGCGATTGAGTGATCTCTTGCACTCCCATGGGCATTATCTGTAAATCTTCAAGAGGGGTAATTTCCTTATTGATTAGGCACAAGGATTAAATGATAATACCATGTTTTGAAAGTAGTTTTAACTCTGAAATATTCTGTGATATGCCAAGTAATTTTTTTTGTCTTCCTTTTTATTTCATATTAACTTTAGCATACAAAGGAAAGAACTTCACAAATAGAATCCTGTACTGCTGAAGCTCTTTTGAGTGTTTTTCTCATCAGATGATAATGGAAATTCACTTTTTAAAAAAATGACAGAATCACTTCTATTTAGCTAAAATTTTAATCTCAACTCTAGTAAATCTATATAGAACATATCTTATTACAATCTGTATTAATTTGTTTAACTTCTTCTCTTTTTAGTGGAGTTGGATCACAGGATTGATTTTGAACTCAGAGAAGGCCTTGTGGAGAGCCGCTATTGGTCAGCTGTCACGTCACATACTGCCTATTGGTCATCCTTGGATGTTGCCCTCTTTCTTTTAACCTTCATGTACAAACATGAGCATGATAATGATGCAAAACCCAATTTAGATCCAATCTGAACTCTCAAAGGACATGAATAGCCCAAAACTGATTTTTTTTTTTTTTTCTGTTAAAATGTGTGTGTCAAGATACGGAGATTTCAGGGTTAAAGTATATTTCAGTTTGGTTTAGGGCAACAGATATTTGAATTTAAAAGCACTTTATTTAAAAAAAAAAATGTTTTCAGTCCAGAAGAAGTTATTTACAGTTTCCATCATTTTAATTATGAGTCTGACAAAACCTTCTCCAGAGAATCAAGACCTAGGAGTGAAGAAGGTTTAGGTAAACTGCATGTAAAGGCTACAAATCACAATCTAATTCCTTCCAAATATAAAGGCATATGGAACCTAATGTATTAACCAAAGTATGTTATAAATTAAAAATGGTCAAGGTTCAGCATATTCTCTATAAATATAGATTACAAGGTGGTATCATTGTTTCAGACTTCTATGAAGGCTTCCATTTTTACATCCCTTTGAAAGAATATAACAGATTTAAAATGTTTTGAATTTAACTTGTTTAGAAAAAACTAATGCTTAAAACAATATTTGAACTACTGTATTTATAATTTATTACCTCTGATTGCTTTATTTCAATGTATGAGACATTACTTTTTTAATGTTTGCTTTGAACTTAAGAACCAGATTTATTTTCTATAGTGTTAAACCCTTTTTTCTCAGAACTCCATCTTTGTACTCTTCAGATGAATATATAGACACTGTGGCATACTTTTTTTTTTCATTAAAAACCTATGGCTTCATACAACACTAGTTCAATTTTTTAAATAAAGTTTTTATTATGTTATATGTACTTCGGAGAAAGCTAAGGTTTTTCTAAACTTGACACAGAGTACTCCATAATGGGTACATTTCATTAACTTCATTAGAAAACAATAAATGCTTTTGAATAGGCAGTATGACAGCTATTTTAAGTGTATAAACATTTGCGTGCCAAACAACATATATGAAGAGATGGAGTGCCACTAACTAGTGCACATTGTTTGTCAATGTGCCATTGAGACAGAAGGCACAAATCTGAGGTATTGGAAGGGTTTTCTTCACCTGTCATTATTTCCACAGTGCTTTTCATCTGAGGGGCTCAAAGTTTAAGAGGAGTACATTCAATAACTCATGTGGTAGCTTCTTGAGGTAAGTAAATAAATCTTATTCTCATGTTACATGGTAATACAGCAAGGCACCAAAACATTTAAAGTGCCTTGAATTAGATTACATCACAAATCAGAAAAGCTTGGATTGATCTGGTCACCGTGGCCTCATGCCCGTGATCTCAATGCTTTGGGAGGCCAAGGTGGGAGGATCACTTGAACCCAGGAGTTTGAGACCAGCTTGGGCAACATAGTGAGGCCCCTCTCTGCAAAAAAAAAATAAGAAAAATTAGCCACTTGTAGTGGTGTACACATATAGTCCCAGCTACTCAAGAGGCTGAGGCAGGAGGATCACTTGAGCCCAGAAGTTTGAGGCTGCAGTGAGCTCTGATCATACCCCTATACTCCAGCCTGGGTGACAGAGTCAGACCCTGTCTCTAAAAAAACAGGAAAGCTTGAATTGAAGCCAGACCATACTCTCTTATATGCTGTTCAATGACTTAATTCACATGTGACCTTTTAGTAGTTTGCAACAATAGCAGAAGTCGCAATTCATAATTCAGAGAAATAACCACGAAGCCAGTGTTTCCCTGCTTGACTTCTATGTTCTTGGGTTCTCATACAAAAGAGGAGTTATCTAGAGGGGATCAGTAGCCATCCCTGTTGGACACAACCCTCACTTCTGAGTGGTTTTCACTAGGTTCCACTTAAGGTGCTGTCTTTTCTTTTCTTGGAAGGAATTGCTTAGCTTCCCAATAATCATTGTCAAACTGGGAGCAGACTTGGTCAGCTGTATATCTCCCTGCTCTTTTTTTCATAAGATAGTAGAATCTGTGGCTTACTTGTAGGTTTTACTTAGCACTATCAGTACTGTTGGCTGCTTCAGCCTTTTGTTGAATTTGCACAACAGAAAGCACTTCTTTTTCATATTCAAAAAATTCCAAGGCTCCATGACCAAGTATGTGACTCAGTAAGAAACCCTTGCTATAAAAGGCTTTTGATGAAATCTTAGCAAAGCTAAAGTAATCTCTAACTTAGAGATTCCTGTAAACTCAGGTCATTTTCATAGCCTGTTTATTTTGTAAGTCTAATTTAGTTCTCAGGAAAATTAACTCATGCTGTATGACTGTATCGTTAAAGGTACTTGAGCATATGTTGCTGTAGGTGGTATGACACTCAAATGCGTAAGAACTTTAAGGGATATATTCTTAACCACTGGAATATGAAGAGCCCTTTTAACCTGAGAAGAGTGAAATTATGTCAAACCTTGTAATTTGATATCACTGAGTAAAAGGTATGTTCCTATAGCTATAGGAATATGTCTGCTTCCTTTTGTTCATATTAAGAAAACAGTCAAATTTAACCGTTTGGCGTTTATTTAAATTCTTGGAAAGAGCAATATTCAAAACCTTTTCAAAAATAAGATGTTCTGGACACTGGATGGATGTTTTGTTTTCAGTTCATTATTTCATCAGTAGAGATGGTGATTTTGTTTTGTAGCATCCTGGTTTCTATGTCTGTGCATGTTAACATTGGATATATTTGTATATACTCAATTAATATACAGAGTATGTGTAATTCTGGCTTGATGAGAAGCTAAGTCAGTTACTGAGTAACATTTTGCAACTTTATTCCAGCAAGTACTAAATCGGCCAAAAAAGAGTTTCGTTTTTGATACCATTAAAATTTTATTATCTATTTTGTGTACATGCTATGATGATTCTCCTGAGTACTGATTAGATTGTTGAACTTAAGTTCCCAGGAATTATTGACGGTTAGAATAAGAATGTCTTATATGAAATCTTGCTTTTTACTTTAAAATTAGTCTTGTTAAGGCCTTATGTTAGTTCATACTTTATTTTCTACAGTAATTTTGCTTATATTATAATCCAGTGTTAACTGTGTTTTAGGGCACAATTTCAAAATATACTGGATTTTGGCTGGGTGTGGCAGCTGATGCCTGTAATCCCAGCACTTTGGGAGGCCAAGCAGGGACAATTGCTTGAGCCCAAGAGTTGAAGACCAACCTGGACAACATGGTGAAACCCAGTCTCTACAAAAAATACAAAAATTAGCTTGGTGTGGTGGCACGCTCCAGTGGTCCCAGCTACTCAGGAGGCTGAGGTGGGTAGGATTGCATGATTCTGGGAGGTCAAGCTGCAGTGAGCTAAGATTGTGC
>CAUYLG010034608.1:0-30548 GCA_963573385.1 Cacajao melanocephalus | reverse complement strand
GGTAGCTAAGCACCACAAAGCAGTTAAAATCCTCCTCAAGGACCCCACTCATTTTCCTTCGCGCCCCCAGTTCCCTATTTCCAAAACCCACCGTCAAGGCCTAAAACCTATCATTACCCACTTGTTAGCTCGGGAGCCGCTCATTCCCTTCAGCTCCCCATGTAACACTCCCATTCTGCAGTCCGTAAATCAAACGGAGACTACCGCCTAGTTCAGGACCTGCGCCTCATTAACAAAGCAGTAGTACCCCTCCACCCAGTAGTTCCTAACCCATATAATACCTTACTGTCAAATATTCCTTCCACTACCTCACATTTTACAGTTCTTAACCTTAAAAATGCTTTTTTCACCATCCCTCTCCACCCTAATTCATATTTTCTCTTCGCCTTCACCTGGGCCAACCCTAACACTAACCTGTCCCAACAACTTACGTGAACGGTCCTGCCCCAGAGGTTTAGGGACAGCTCCCACATTTTTGTGCAAGCCCTAGCAGCTGACCTCAATTCTTGTCCCCTCCAACCCAGCCTCCTTCTCCAGTATGTAGACGACCTGTTACTCTGCAGCCCCTCCCTTGCCTTATCTCAGCAACACACAGCCGTCCTTCTTAACTTCCTTGGGTCTCGGGGATACCGGGTATCTCCCTCTAAGGCTCAGTTGTCAGCCACCTCAGTCACGTATTTGGGCATCTGCCTCAACCGCAGGGCTAAAAGCCTGACAACACACCACCGAAAGGCACTTCTCTCACTATAGCCTCCAGAAACTGCCAACCAAATCCCCTCCTTTCTGGGGTTTGTGGAATTCTTCCATCACTGGGTACCTAACTTTACCTCTCTGGCTAAACCCCTGTACGCGGCAGCCAAAGAAACCCCCACGGGACCTCTGTCTCAACCTGGGGTGGTAAGGAAAGCTTTTAAGGCTCTCCAAGCTGCTCTGTCCACTGCACCACCGCTTCATCTACCAAACTTCAGCCATCCCTTTCATCTGTTCACAGACAAAAAGCAGGGGGTTGCCGTCAGGGTCCTCACTCAACCCCTGGGTCCTGTGTTCAGCCCCGTAGCCTACCTATCAAAACAGCTTAACCCCACAGTTAGGGAATGGCAGCCCTATCTGCAAGCCTTAGGAGTGGCAGCCAAACTTGCCAAAAAGTCTAAAACTTACCCTAGGCCAGCCCATCTCAGTATTCTCTCCTCATCAACTTATTAACCTCCCCTCCCACAAATCCCTCTCCCACAAATCCCTCGCCCACCTGGGGCCCTCCTGTCTACAGGAGTTCCACCTGCTTTTCATTAAAAAACTCCTCAGTCAGTCTTCACCCCACCTCCCCACTCAACCCAGCTACCTTAACCAGAAAACCTCCACCCGGCAACGCCTCTACAACTGGGTAACAGCGTCCTTCTCCGGGAACTCAAGACAGGCTCTCTGCAGCCCAGGTGGTCAGGACCTCATATCGTCATCCTAACCACTGCCACCACGGCCAAACTCTTAGGCCACACTTCATGGTACCATGTGTCCCGCCTCAAGTTAGCTCCCCAAGATAATCAATGGAAGTCCAAACTCCTGGCCCCATTCACCTCCGCCTCACCCGTGTAGCCCCAGCCTGCGGCCTCCTAACCCTTCAAACCCTCCTCCTAACAATCCTCCTAGTGCCCCTACCAAAGTTATAAATGCCTCCCTCCCCTTCCCCTGTGTGCCCGTTACTCTAGTCCCACAGTTAAAAGTATACAGGCAGGCTGAGCTCCTATCCCTCATCGCGCCTTCCCCTACTCGCCGAACAACCGAGCTGTTTTCCTCCCAATAGTAGTCAGTCTCTCCTTAGCATCCTCCCTAGCGGCCGCAGGACTAGGAAGCAGAGCAATGGGCTATAGCGTTACGTCAGCAGCTCAGCTAAAAAACAAGCTCCGTGTAGCCATTGAGGCGTCAGCCGCCTCTCTAGCATCCCTCCAACAACAAATCATGTCCCTGGCTCAGGTAACTCTCCACAACCAACGGGCCCTAGACCTGTTAACAGCCAAAAAGGGAGGTACCTGCTTGTTTCTTCAGGAGCAGTGCTGCTATTACATCAATGAAACAGGTCTGGTAGAAGAAAATGTCAACATTCTCTATCGCCTCCAAGAAAATCTCCGGGAAAAACAAAATGCACCAGCTTCTTCACTTAACCGGTGGCAGTCCCCCCTGCTTACCTGACTAGCTCCCATTGTCACCCCTATTATCGTTGGTTGCCTTTTACTAATGCTAGCCCCTTTTTTCCTCAAGTTTTTACAGGCCCGCATAAGAGAAATTTCCAGGGTAGCTGTAAACCAAATGTTGCCGCACCGCTACGCCCGACTCCCCACCGAGGCTCCGGCCAATTGACCCTTCCCCCTCACTCCGACCCCACTCAGCAGGAAGTAGCCAGAAAGAGGCGGTGTCCTATATCATCAAAAGGGTTGGAATGTAAGGCCGGTTGCCTCACCAGGGAGCCAGGCAAGCCCACCCCTCCCCATCTTGCCCCCGAGCACATGTTCCCCTGGAGGAATCCGGCGGATGTGACTTCAGCCTGCACTGAAAAGCCCGCCCGACCACCTACTCACCAATTACAGCCCGCCCCGGGTTCCATCCTGTGTCCCTGCAAACCCACTGAACTGCCTGCCCACCGATTATGAACTGCCCCGTCCTCGGTCCTTGCTCTCCCAACCTATATAAACCCACGCCTCAGGAAGTCAGGCGCGACTTCTCTGGCCCCTCTCCCCGGGACCACAGAACCTTGCCCGGGAGCTGAATAAACTGGAATTTAATTTTTCTCGTGCTGGCCTCAGTTTCCTCTTTTTAAACTTGGCAGTAACCTTACATTAAGCATAGATTAAAGAAAATATTTCTTGCAAGATGCCTGGCCAATAATAAGTTCTAAAATAAGGCAGTTTACTATTGATAAACAGGAAAAATATAATCAATGAAGTTTTGGAAAATTTTATTTAAACAAAATTAAGCAGGTACCTTTACTGCAAGCTCTCAGAGCCACTTACATGCTAATACCCTTGTGACTAGCCAAGAGAAATTAGTAAAATTCACTCCAAATTCCAGACTTACATGAACATAGAATCCCTCTTTTTTTTCCTAAGACCAGAGTTTTGCAAATACATTTTGGAAAACACCTATTCAAACTATTCAGAAAATACATTAAGAAATTTTTTATTATTTATTTATTTATTTTTTTTTTTTTGAGACAAGGTCTTTCTCTCTGTCACCCTGGCTGGAGTGCAGTGGAACGATCTCAGCTCACTGCAACCTCCGCCTACCCGGTTCAAGTGTTTCTCTTGACTCAGCCTCCCAAGGAGCTGGGATTACAGGCATCCGCCACCACACCCAGCTAATTTCTATATTTTTAATAGAGTCAGGGTTTCACCGTGCTGGCCAGGTTGGTCTCGAACTTCTAACCTCAGGTGATCTGCCCTCGTCAGCCTCTCAAAGTGCTGGGATTACAGGTGTAAGCCACCCCACCCGGCCAAAATAAAGTCATTTCTTTTTCCTCTTATAGCCAAGAGACAAACTGGTTTCTTTTAACTTTGCAAATTTGAATTAATAATGAAGACACTGAATTAGCACTGAACTAAGGTAATTTGGGGGAAATAAGGACTTTTTTAAAAAAGAAAATTCTTTCAACTCAGTTTTGAAGGAATGAGAACATGAAATAAAATTTTCATAACTTATAGTCTTAAATTTCTGTAAAATATGAGTACTTGATTTGGCCAAGCATGAAATTTTAATTAGTGCTAAGTACATCATCTCATGTCACTCCCTTATTAAAAATGTTTTTGCTTTTTGCAAATTTGACTCCTTGCTCAGGTTCTCAGGGCTATTAATATTCACCTCTGGGCTCTTCACACGGCAAACACTGCAGCCTGGTTGTCTGTGCCGTACCCGTGCTGAGTAACTTAGACTACAATCCAGTTGCAGCACAGTGAAAGCTGTGGCTCTAAATGATGAGCTTAAGCCTTCAAATTCTTGAGCTCCTTCTGAAATTATTAAAGAATGATTGAATATCATCTGGTTGAATGTTTTGCGTAGCATTTCCCAAAATATAGTCTGCAAAACTCAAGTTCCTTAGGCTATTAACAGGGTAGCTGAATAGGGTTTCTTTGATCTAATAAGTCTGGGGAAATGGTTTAAACCAGTGCTTTTCAAACTCCCTGTGGTAAAGGGCCAATTTTTTTTTTAACTTCCAATTTGTTGCACACCAATTTTTTTTTGTAAAATACAATAAAACTAATTAGTGAATAAATAAAATGTTAAAAACAAAAAGAAATACCGGCCAGGTGCGGCGGCTCATGCCTGTAATCCCAACACTTTGGGAGGCCAAGGTGGGTGGATCACCTGAGGTTGAGAGTTTGAGAGCAGCCTTATCAACATGAAGAAACTCCATCTCTACTAAAAATACAAAAAATTAGCCAGGCGTGGTGGCGCATGCCTGTAATCACAGCTACTCAGGAGGCTGAGGTAGGATAATTGCTTGAACCTGGAGTCATAGGTTGCATTGAGCCGAGACCCCGCCATTGCACTCCAGCCTGAGTGACAAGAGCAAAACTCGGTCTCAAAAAAAAAGAAATACTACCCCAGCTTTTTAAAATTAGTAGTATCAACAAGCATTACATTATTCTAATTTATCTAAAGTGTCTAAATGCTTACCTAGTTCATTTCAGTACTTAACAGAGACCAACAAAAACAATTCAAACATTTAGTTGAATAAGTTTTCAGACCACACTTTACATTGAAACAAAATGTAAATGTTTCATTACTAAAGTACTTCTTTGACATTTTAGTTTGCTAATGGACACTGAAAATTTATAAGAGATAGATACCACTTGCAACATTAAGGATATTTGTTCAATTAAATGAAACAGAACCTCTTCTTCTGATTGGTTGGTTTTACCAGAACATCCTGTGGAATCTCTGTTGCATACAACAGGCTTTGAGAAACACTTCTTAGTATGTTTTGTTAAACTCTAATTCTTTAAAAATTGTAGCTCCACATACGTTGTATTGGTTCACTTTGCTTCCCAGCAAACCGGTATTTTCAGGGAATTCCAAGTGAGACAGAGAAGGAGAGAGGGGGTGGGGACAGAGACAGAGAGAGAGGGAAAGGGAGAGAAAGGTGGAGGAAGAGGAGGAGGGAGGAGGAAGGGAAGAAAAGAAGAAAGGAAGAGAGAGAGTATTATCTTGCATAGGCAGGTATTTATATACGTACGTGTAGCTGATAAAAAAGAGTCTGAGGGATAAAAATTATTTGAAAGTTGTTTCAGTTTTAGACAATTTTCTTTCTTAAATTTTCTTTCTTTTTTAAATTTTGAAAAGTCGCTGCCATATATCTAGACAAGTGGTGCTCACTGTGGAACCCACTTGTGTTTTGGAAGGAGCTGTGCTGCCAGCCCCAGGAATGTGCTCATTCATAACAACGGGAAGCTCATGGGGTGATGCCTCAGCCTCTGACATTCACAAGGTTAAACGTGGGGGCGGCTAGCAAGCCAGGCTTGAGTGTGCTTTCTACTATACTTCCCTAAGCAACAGGATGGGTTCCTATGCTATCCTCTCTTCTAACTTCCCACCACTGAGACCTCAGAGACAGCAGCTGCTGACGTCACCAAAAAATACATGGCCTTCTTGCCATCCCTTGCAGTCTGTGGATTCCTAAAGATACACAAAGAAGGTGTAGGTGGGAATGTCAAATCCCCCTCAGGGGGAATATTTAAGGATGAAGACAGTTGGAGAACTCACATGCCTTGGATTGCCTCTACCAATTGGTGCAGGTCACGCAACCCACATGCCTGTCCCAGAGCCCTTGGACTGAGAAGCTCTGGGTTCCAGAAGCCTCAACGCTGAGTCTCCTCAGACAACTTCATCACCCTCTGAGGACCACAGTTCTTCCTCTGTACAATAATACTAGATGACTGCTATGGTTCTTTTCGGGATATAATTATGTAACCTTCAAAAAAGACATAGGTCTAAGGCAAATATAAGATTATATTAGTATCTACACTACAATCTACTATTAGACATAGATTGACAGGCCTCATTTGCACTTTCTAAATTACGTGGATAATTCACAATGAAAGTATACATTTGAGGCAAATGTGGAAGAGGAGGTTCCACAAAAAGCCATCTTTTATATAGAATTTTAGTGGACTAGTAACTGTTGATGTGGCTTCAAAACCCAGGAAGGTCTCCTTACACAAAACAAATATATTGCACAAGTGTTTGCTGAGGTTCTAAGCTGTTCATAGCAAGCACAACTTCTCATTTCCCAGAGAGCATAGGATAGAATCATGCTATGATGAAGTACTTGAAAAACAACCTTCCCTGAGAGAAGGTTTTATCCCGGGTCCCAGCTCAGAAAGTACCTAGTTAGGCTAATTAATATGAAACAATTTATTTAACTAATAAGCCATCCAAGGGCCAGTAGCATCAGCATCTATTAGGAGCATGCTAGAAATGCAGACTCTCAGGCCCCAGCCCAGACCTACTGAATCGGAATCTGCATTTTTACCTGACTTTAAAGTTTGAGAAGCCCAGAGCTAAAAGGAAACTGCATTCTGAGTGCTTTGTGCATACAATTGTGAATAAATGTGATTACTCAGCCTTGAGGGATTCCGGTAAATCAAATTGAGGCTGGTTTGGGTGCAAGCCAGTAAATCTGAGAGGGGGAAAACTCCAGAACGGGAACCTGAGCATGGACAGAGATAATTTATCTGCTACTTTTGCATAGAATTGGATTAGCTCTTTGTTATTTTTCCTTAATTTGATTTTTTAAATAGAGCTATTAAGACCCAGGTCTAAGGGGTTCAGAGTCATCAACTAAAGTGGTGCTGAGAATTAAGAAAGTGACTGCCTCTTCCCTTTTAACATTTTGCGTGCTTTTAGGGGGAAGGGAGGTAAATACATTCCCAACTTGCCCAGATCAGGGGTCCTTAACTGGTGCTCTGTGATCTGGCTGTGGTGTGGTGGGAGATATCAGGTCTCCAGCATCCAGCTACCCTGGGTTTTAATCTAGAGTCTGTACTTTGCCAACCATGTAATTTCAGGCAATTTCATCTCTGAGAGTCTTCACTTCCTCTGTGGTAAAATGAGAATACTGATACTTACACTGTCCTCATAAGTAATTCAAAGAGATAGAGGCTCTAAAGCACCTACCTGGGATTAGGCAATCATGGCCGTGTAGCAAATGTGAATGCCTTTCTCAGTTCCAGTGTACCAGGGTGCTTTAGCCCACCTTCCTTGTTTCAAAGCCTCACTCCCACCAGCTCCTCGTCCAGTGGTTTGACAAACGTATTTTTAGGGCCTTAGGTGAGCCAGGCAAATTAATAAATAACAGAGCCTTCCCTCTGGAGGTCTTCATCCAGTAAGAGGTTCATATGGAGTTCAATGATTCTGAGACTTTCAGATTTCACAAGTCATTAAAATTTCAAAAATAATTTAGTGCAGTGATAGAGGGTTGCCAACTTTTGTGTGTGTGCAATTGTTGAGAAAATTGTTTTGAAACTTTCATTGTTTCTAAAAGAAAAGCCTATTTTAACATCAAAAAGTGGGATATTATTGAAGGCACCCCTTTTTATATGAATAAATGAATTTAACTCTGAAATATATTGCACTGTGCTTTTTAAAGAAATAGTGTAAATAAACAAAAATGTCTTCATGAGCCTGTGGTGTCTGGTACCCACTTCCTTTTAAAATGGCAGAAGGCTAAAGGGATAGGTTTTACCCAGAAGTTGCCAGAAGGTCCTGAGGCTTGGTTTGCTAACCATATCTAAGCTTTACCTTCACCCCCCTTCTCCATAGGATTTTTTTTTTCTGGAGACAGAGTTTCCTTCTGTCACCCAGGCTGGAGTGCAGCGGCGTGATCTTGGCTCACTTCAACCTCTGCCTCCCAGGTTGAAGCAATCCTCCTGCCTCAGCCTCCCGAATAACTGAGACTTCAGGTGCACATCATCACACCCAGCTAATTTTTGCATTTTTTGTAGACATAGGGTTTCTCCATGTTGCCCAGGCTGGTCTCAGACTCCTGAACTCAAGTGATCTGCCTGCCTCAGCCTCCCAAAGTGCTGGGATTACAGGCGTGAGCCACCATGCACAGCCTGAATATGTTTTATTTGCATAAAACAATGCTTTCGGTAGGTCCTGGTTACAGTTGGGCTTTGGGAGGAAGCTGAAGAGTCTAACAGATATTAATTAATGCGATTATTTTATTTAATGCACTCAGCAAATATATGTGTTTCTAAAAGAACGGAAAGGAACCACATCCGTATATAGGCAGATGCTATTGTCAGTTGGATGGGATTACAGATTATTTTTCTGTGCTTTGGACTTTTTACTACTTTCCACATTTCCCCCAAGAAGATATATTATTTATATAATAAGAAAAAAGAGTTTATCTTGAAAAAAATAAGAACATAAACATTTTGGACTACAGGCATGGGACTCCCTGGAATTACTCAGTACATTACCTGCCCAGCCATATGCGATGTGGCTGCATGAAATACACTTAGTGCCACCGCATACCCTTTTATATCTTTTGAATTCTTTTTTGTTTGTTTGTTTTGTTTTGTTTTGTTTTGTTTTGAGACAGAGTCTCACTCTGTTGCCCAGGCTGGAGTGCAGTGGCGTGATCTCCGCTCACTTCAACCTCTGCCTCCCAGGTTCAAGTGATTCTCGTGCCTCAGCCTCCTGAGTAGCTGGGGTTGCAGGCTTATGCCACCATGGCTGGCTAGTTTTTGTATTTTAGTAGAGACGAGGTTTCACCGTATTGACCAGGCTGTTCTCGTACTTCTGACCTCAAATTATAGGCCCACCTTGGCTTCCCAAAGTGCTGGGATTGCAGGAGTGAGCCACCATGCCCAGCCTGTATCTTTTGAATTCTCTGTTGCATGCATATAGTATATATTAAAAAAATAATTGGTTAATTTTGGAAATGTTTGGGACACTCAAAGGGGAGTTCCTGTAAACTAAGGTTTACCTCATTTTCTACCTACCCTTATGACACCTCGCCCAACCCTCCCCATCTTTGGGCCTTGGGAGGCTCCTCCTATGGCCACCTAACTGGGAAGCAGGTGCCGCCCCAATTAGACAGGGTAGAAGATGTGATTATCTCATCTGACAGGGTGGCCTGGGCTAGCTTGATTGTTACAATTAGGATTACAAATCATGAATCAAAACAAAGGCCACTTCGAAAGTCCAGTGCTCACCAAAAGCATGATGCTGTATAAGAAGCTTAGGTGAGAAAGAAAAAATAAAGAGCTTTGTGAAACCAGGCCACAGATGACACTGGGTGGACAGAACTCTGGAATCTTCTGGGGCCTGTCTCAGGCGTTTAAGGTGAGCTGAACACTCCTACTCATGAGTAAATATTTGAGGTGAAAGCTTTTTTGCTCACCTAATTACCATTTTTTTCAAAGCATCTGCTTCTGGGGGAAGATTAATTAGTTGGCTATTCCTAAAGGATGGATTTGAGGAGCTCAAAGGCCTGCAAAATGGAATGGAGAGAGAACTAAACTATGGAAATGTTCTCTTTGGAGGAATGAAGATCAGAATCCATTGTAGGAGTGTCACTATACGCAAGCTTTGCTCTGCTTTTCTTTCGTTTCTCTCAGAAAAGAGAGACTCCTACCAGGATGCAAATATTTAACTTAAAGTATATTTTACTAGCATTCTCATTGAAGAACTTCCACCTAAAAGTTTCTCTCTCTTTTTGGATAAGCACATCAGAGTGGTATTCCGTCTAAGACTACATGCAGACGCCTTTTAGATACTTAGTGTGAAAAATACAAGACTCAGGGACGGCTACCTTATGTGCACCTCAAATGTCTCCTCATTTTCATCCACCAGAACTTTTCCTTATAGAGTTAAACAAGTCAACCAGCAAATACATATTGACAGTCTGTGCAAGTTTACCCAACGTCTACCTTGAGCTCAGGGACTCAGTTTGCCGGTGTCCCTGTTCCTAGCCCACGGGACTTTGCTCCTCCGTGGTTTTTCTTTTCGTTTTTAAAACGTTGTTGGCCGGGCACAGTGGCTCACGCCTGTAATCCTAACACTTTGGGAGGCCGAGGCAGGCAAATCACAAGGTCAAGAGATTAAGATCATCCTGGCCAACACAGTGAAACTCCATCTCTACTAAAAATACAGAAAATTAGCCGGGCATGGTGGCATGCACCGATACTAATTCCCTGCAATTCCAGCACTTTGGGAGGCCAAGGCAGGCAGATCACTTGAGGTCAGGAGATCAAGACCAGCCTGGCCAATATGGTGAAATCCTGTCTCTACTAAAAATACAAAAATTAGCTGATTGTGGTGGCTCGCACCTGTAGTCCCAGCTACTTGGAGTCTGAGGCAGGAGAATCCCTTGAACCTGGGAGGCAGAGGTTGCAGTGAGCCTAGGTGGCACTACTGCTTTCCAACCTGGATGACAGAGCAAGACTTCTTCATCTCAAAAAAAAAAAAATTAGTTGAATACGTAGCCAGTGGGTTTCTATTTTCCTAATTTATAAAGAAGTTAAACAATTTCCTCAAGGACATGCAACAAGGAAATGACAGAATTGGAGGTCAAACTAGCTCCACTGAACTTCAGAGTTCCAGTTCTCACCTCCCACCCCGAGAGCAGCTCTGCAGCTGGCTTAGCGTCTCTGAGACAAAAGAGACACACATGTCTGTCTGTATCACATGTCTGTCACTAGCTTTCTTCTAGAATGCCTGTTTCAAAAAATAAAATTTTGTAATTAAAAACAATCTTAAAGAAATATAATTAAAAACAACCTTAAAAAATATAATTAAAAACAACCTTAAAGAAAAGACGACTACTGGGGTGTGAAATGGACAAAGTGTAGTACATTCCAAAAGTGCGTGAGGGTGATTATGTTTAATACTGATTAAAGTCCTGAATTCTTGAAATAAACATATTTCTTATAGGTCAGTACAGTCATTAGAATGAAGGTACATTTCAGCATATTCAGTATTTTAAGGGACAATTCATAACTTTACACGAATGCAGGTATTTATAGTATACTCCAGATTGTAATTAGTTGCCTAAAGGATAAATAGCTTCATGAACTATGTGATAGATATCGCATAGCTTCTCCAGCTTATGCACTTTACAACGTGGGACACCTAGAGTGCAGCATGGTGTAGAATAAAGCATTGTAGAGAAAAGCTGTTTTAGCTCGTCTGGATCTAGAATAGGAGCCCAGTTCCAATTCCCACTTCTCCACCAAGCCTGGAGCCTGTTTCATCTGTCAATACCTACTTCATCATCTTAAAAGTGAAGGCTCTGAATGGCAGTGGCTAACCCAGAGAGGGCATTTGATGTATTTTATAGTTATTCTGTTACACACACATACACACACACACACACACACACACATAACCAAATGTTTTGGTAAAGTATAAAAGTAATATTGAATGAAACATACCATATATGAGATGAGGAGATAAATTATCCTAAAGATGCAACTCAACTCTTTATTATGTTCCTGTTGAGATTTAATGCAATCCAAATCAAAATTTCAAAGAATTTCTGTAGCATTCGACAATGCCATTTTTAAAAGTGGGATTACTGAATGGCCATTATGGTGGCTCACACCAGTAATTCCATCATTTTGAAAGACCAAGGAAGGAGGATTGTTTGAAGTCAGGAGTTTGAGACCAGCCTGGCCAGCAAAACAAGACCCCATCTCTGCAAGAAAATAGCTGTGTGCAGTGGTACATGCCTGTAGTCCCAGCTGTTTGGGAGGTTGAGGCAGGAGGATCACTTCAGCTTACTAGTTCAAGGCTGCAGTGAGCTATGATAGCACCACTGCACTCCAGCCTGGGCAACAGAGCAAGATCCTGTCTCAAAAACAAAGTTGTTTTGAGTGCTAATTAAGAGGGAAATACCCAAAGCAGAAAGAAAACACCCTATCTGCCAGAAGTACCCACTGTTAACCGACTGGCAAATACTCTTTTAGACTTTTCTCCCTATATACACAAATACACCTGCAACCTCCATGATCTGTAGCTGTTATTGTAGGAGGGCAAATTTATTCACCTATAACCACAGGGTTTCTGTTAGGCATTAAGCACATATGAATCATCCAGAACTATGTGTAAAGAGTCCCGGATCTGAGCAGTGAACCCGTAAACCTAGAAGAATCCTTTTCCTCTTTGCTCACACCCCTGCCCACACACACACAGCGCAGAGTGGCAGCCTTCTGCTCCCAGTGGGAACGGCCTGGACTTTGGGAGTCAAGGGATTGGTCACCAGTGTGTGGCCTGGGTTTTGGCTTCTCTGTTCTACTGATAAAAGCCAATGCTCACTCCATCTACAGGTGTGCATTTAACTGCACCATTTCCAGGTAAAAAGCTGTGAGGATAACATTTTCCTTCAAATGCATCAAATGCCAGCATTCCATACTGTAAAATAACCCTTAGCATTGTCTAGGACAAGGCCCTGGCAAGGAGCAACAGGCACTAACAGAGGGTGACTATCTTAGTCCACTTTTGCTGCTATAACAGAATAACTGAGACTAATTTATGAAGAACTTTTGTATCCTCTCACGGTTCTGGAGGCTGGGAAGTCCAAGACCAAAGCACTGGCGTTTCGGGTGGGCCTCCATACTGCGCCCTCACATGGCAGGACAGATGGAAGGACAAGAGAAGAATTTATTTTCATGTGGCAGAAGAGCTGAAGGCAACCCCACTCCTCAACTCCTTTTGATAATGGCACTGAGCCATTGATGAGGGCAGAGCCCTCATGACCTGAGCACCTCCCAAGAGGCCACACCTCACAGCACTGTCGCACTGGGGATTAAGTTCCCAACATGTGCATTTGGGAGAGGACATATTCAAAGCTGGCAGTGATTAAATAACACGTAGTATAAGGACTATCTTCAAAAGTGTGGCCCAGGTGAAGGGACTACAAGGAGCCATGAGGCACCCCGGGGCTTCGTTTTCTTTTTCTCTCACATTGGCTCTTGCATTCTCTCCTCTTTCTCCCTCTGCCTTCTACTGCAGCCTCTAGCAAAGACGATTGAATTTATTGAGTAGATACACCCCTGATATAACTCCACTGCACCTTATAACTACCTTACGGTTACCGTTTTAACCTCTCCTTCTACTCCTTGGGTTCAGGGAAAGCTCTGAGTTTTCAGTTGTATAGATCCAATTCCCCAACTCCTCCTGGGAGGAAGCTGCCTTTTCTTTTCTTTCTTTCTTTTTTTTTTCTCTTTTTTTTTTCTTTCTTTTTTTTTTTTTGAGATGGAGTCTCGCTCTGTCACCCAGGCTGGAGTGCAGTGGTGCCATCTCGGCCCACTGCAACTTCCACCTCCCGGGTTCAAGTGATTCTCCTGCCTCAGCCTTCTGAGCAGCTATAATTACAGGCATGCACCACCATGCCCAGCTAATTTTTTTGGTACTTTTAGTAGAGACCGGGTTTTGCCATGTTGTCCAGGATGGTCTTGAACTCCTCACCTCAGGCAATCTGTCCGCCTCAGTCTCCCAAACTGCTAGGATTACAGGCGTGAGCCACTGCGGCCAGCAGAAACTGCCTTTTCTTCTTCTTTTTTTTAAATCTCGCTCTGTCGCCCAGGCTGGAGTGCAGTGGCACAATCTCGGCTCACTGCAACTTCTGCCTCCAAGGTTCAAGAGATTCTCCTGACTCAGCCTCCCAAGTAGCTGGGATTACAGGCACCCACCACCACGCTTAGCTAATTTTTTGTATTTTTAGTAGAGATGAGGTTTCACCATGTTGGCCAGGCTAGTCTTGAACTCCTGAACTCAAGCGATCTGCCCACCTTGGCCTCTCAAAGTGCTAGGATTACAGATGCGAGCCACTGTGCCCGCCTGAAGCTGCCTTTCCTTTGCTTCTTGGATTTTTCCACACCAGCATCCCGGTGAGGGTTTGCTATGTTATGCTTTGCTGCCCTCAGCATGCTGGGCACAGTAACGAGCTAACACATGGGTACCCAGCATGGCTGGCTGGGAAGAGCGCCTGAATCTGCCTCTCAAGATCTGAACTTGGTGTTGCCCACAGGCTCCATACCCTTTCCCTCTGGTCCCTTGTACACCTACATTCTCACAACGCCTAAGAGCATTTCTTCAGGAGGAGACCAGGGGCTCTCACCTGCCTCTCCCATACACATCCATGCAGAAGGTTAGAGCAGCCTGTGAATTTGGCCTAGATCTTCATGATCACTGATACCTCTGTCCACAGTCAATGCTTCACCTGTCTGATTACAACCTCTTTGGATTTGCTTTTGATATACCAGCCCGGGTTCAAGAGCAGCCAGCTACCTTTTATCACTGTCCAACCGAGGTAACCGCCATGGTGGAGAAGATCCCACTGGGGTGAGTCAGCTCAGCACCTGCAGTGACTCCTGCCCACACTTTGTCTAAGCCGCAACCTGTTTTCTCCCTTACAAACCCCCTGTACTGTCTTGCTTGAAACACGTTCAACTCCCACTAAATAATTAGAAATCATTTTTCCCACTACTTGCCAAGTGGTCAGGAACCAGGTCACTTCCTCTACTCTCCTCACCTTCCCAAAGACCCTTCCAGAGCCAGCCCTGGATATACCCTAGATCAAGGAACCCCCTGCTTTCGACCCAGACACCACTCCGTAGAATCCTGCGAATTCTCCAGATCCCCTCTGATACATTCCATCTTGTAGCTCTTCCTTAATTGATTCCAATTCACGCCACCCCCACCCACTCCCTGGGCCAACTCTGCATCCCCCACCAAAGCCTTCGCTTTTCATTCCCGGGAGAAACACGGGCCCCATCACCTGTTTCTCCTCTATCCTGGTAACTTGAAGCAGCGCCCACGGGAGCTTTTGTCTGCTCTGGTCCTCCTGCCAGTTCAGTTGAGATACATTGCTAGCAGACCTGTTTGCCCTCTGAGGGGAGGGGGACGACTCTTCCACACAGTCTGCCTAGATTCACCAACTATTCATATCTCATCTCACTTGCTTAATATATACACACACATAAATTTTGAGTATATGTACGTATGTATTATGTATACATACCTACACATATATACATGTTTATATGTGTATACATATATGTATAGGTATGTAAACATATATATATGTGTATGTGTGTAGCTGAACCATTTGAGAGTCCACTGATGACATCATGCCTCTTTGAAATGCTTCAGTGTGGCTCATAAGGAGAAGGATGCTTTCATTCATAACCTCAATACAATTAACAGAGGAAATTCAACACAGAGATAACACCACTATATAATATATAGACAATATTCAAATTTTAACGACTGTCTCAAAAACGGCCTTTGGAGCTTTTTTTTTTCCTTATCTTCCTTCCAGTTCAAGATCCCCACTGCACTTGGCTGTCACATCTTTCTGAGCCTCCTTTATCCTGGAAGACTTGCTCGGCCTTTTTCCTTCAGGACGTTGATGTTTTTGAGAAGAGCACAGGCAGGCATTTTGTAGACTGCTATTCAACTCAAATTTGATTGTTTCTTCATGGTTAGATTCAGATCAGGGCACACTGGCAGCAATGCTGCAGAAGTGATATGGCTCCTCAGCATGTTCAATTCTTGCAGGAGAAGCTTTGAAGAAATCAGTTTAAATTCTCCTCCCCAGAGTTCTCCTCCCCTTCCCACATGTGAGAAGATAGGAGATCCTTGCCTCCTTACCTCAGGGGAGAATCGAGGCAGGGCAGGAAGTCGTAGTCCCCTCAAGGTCCCCTTCCTGGCTTTTATTTTCAAAAGCATAGGCTCAATGAGAAGAGATGGTGGGACTTTGAAGGAAGCATGAAGCAGAGGAAAGGAAAGAATTGTCTCAGACCCAAATGAAATTCCCCCAGGGTAGGGACAGGAGAGAGAAGTGTGTGATTCCCGCTAGGAAACAGGAGCAGCATCCTTCTCCCTGGCGGGACCTCAGAGGGAAGCACTGTGTGATGCCCCAGGCAGGCCACATCCTAGGCCGGGGCCCCGGACTTAACAAAGACTCCTGTGCCCCCGGTAGAAGGCCCAACAGAGCTGGCAGCCCTGAAGCTTCAGACTAAGACAGCAGGGGCCTGCTGACTGCAACCTGGGGGCCTCGCCAGTGCCAGGCCCCAAGAATGACCAGAACTTCCATGCTCCCCTGGGACATCAGCACAGCCCTACCAATGACTGCCCAGCAGTCAGTGGACTCGAAGGTAAAATCAAGTTTATTTAAGAAAAGCAAACGTGGTGGGGCACGGTGGTGCACACGTGTAATCCTAGCACTTTGGGAGGCCAAGGTGAGAGGATCACTTGAGCCCAGGAGTTAGAGACCAACCTGGACAACATGGTAAGACTCCATCTCTACAAAGCTGCAAAAATTAGCCAAGTGTGGTGGTGCAAGACTGTGGTTCTAGCTATTTAGGAAGCTGAAGTGGGAGGATTGCTTGACCTCAAGAGTTGGGCTTGCAGTAAGCCATGATTGTGTCATTACATTCCCACATGGGTATCAGAGCAAGACCTTGGGGGAAAAAAAGGAAGAAAGGAAGGAAGGAAGGGAGGAAGGGAGGGAGGGGGAGAGAGAGACAGAGAGAGAGAGAAAGAAAGAAAGAAAGAAAGAAAGAAAGAAAGAAAGAAAGAGAAAGAAAGAAAGAAAAAGAAAAAAAGAAAAGAAAAGAAAGGAAGGAAGGAAGAAAAGGAAGGAAGGGGAGAGAGGGAGAGAGAGAGAAAGAAAGAAAGAAAAAGGAAGGAAGGAAGAAAGGAAGGAATGAAGGAGACAGTGGGGAGAGAAAGAAAGAAGGAAAGAAAGATGGAGGAAGGAAAGGAAGGAAGGAAGGAAAAAGGGGAGAGAGAGGGGAGAAAGAGAGAAAGAAGGAAAGAGGCCGGGCATGGTGGCTCATACCTGTAATCCCAGCACTTTGGGAGGCTGAGGCGGGTGGATCACCTGAGGTCAGGAGTTCGAGATCAGCCTGGCCAACATGGTGAAACTCCATCTCTGTTTTAAAAAAAAAAAAAAAAAAAAAGAAGGAAAGGAAGGAAGGAGGGAAGGGGCGAAGGAAATGCAGCATTTCTCTTATCCCCAGATTTCTGGCTGAGATTCAGGCCTGCTGAACACACCCCTCACCGCAGCCCCTCTACCAGGTGTGGGCGCAGCTTTACATAGTTAATGCTGGAATTTCATGCAGAAAACTGGTTGCAAAAGATGCTTAAAAGGCCAGGGGAGCACAAAGGAGAAGATCTCCCAGACATCAGGATGCTGGCGCCTGACTGGCCAGCACAGCACTGGCCTGCTTGAGGTTTTGCCACTGTGCTGATGGGCTGCTTGGGGTCCTGATCGGGAACCAGGAGCCCACACTCTGTGGCTGCTGCCATGGCCAGAGCCCCCGCCAAGGGACAGGAGGCAACAGAGGCTCATTTCTTCTTCCTGCTTTCAGCTTCTACCAGTGCCTGTCACAGGCAGACCCCCAGCAGAAGCAGCTGGCAGAAGGAGGGTGTTAGAAGTGTAGTCTGGCCCCTGCCTCCACTGCCAAGCCCCAGGCTTGCAACACCCAGGACTCTGCAGAAGGGAGGCGAAGGGCCGCCAGCCCTTCCACACGCACCCGCTACCATCTGGTCCTTGGCCTTTTGCCTTGGCTGCCAGGAGAGCACGCTCCAGTCAGCCTCTCACCTGCAGGGGACGATGTAAATGTTAACCCAAACCAACGGAAAAGAACGGAATATGAGCCACGCCTGCACAGGTGCAGGCTGGCTTTGGGCCACCCGGGGCCAAGGTGGCCTTACTCTTCAATTTGTCAGCTGTGGGATCCATAGTTAGGAAAACTTGATGCTTTATTTTGCTTCTTTAGCAACCATTCAGGATGACTTCCTTACATTTTTTCAAGTTTGATTTGTTCTATATTTCCTAGGAGATAGAGCAGAAATATTTGACTCCAGTGCTACACAAAATAGGAAACTGCATTTCACCGGGTTTTACTATTGCTGGTTCCCTTTTGCTCCTAGGTCACTTCCCAGTCAAATGTCTGCTTTCGAACAAGTAGCAAATTTAGCAATAATTCAGAGACATTTATTGAGAGCCTGCTGCTATTGGCCTGACTCTAAGAATGTGAAAAGAAAATGAAAGAGGAGAAAAAGAAAAAATATCACAGTCTTCATCTTTAAGTAGCTTACAGTTTTGTTTAGAAATGAGGCTTCTGCACATGCAACTTGAGGAAACAAACAGATGCAGTATAATATATTCTACGGTGTTGAAGTCTGTGGTGCAGATTCTAAGGGTGACAGAATAGCTGTCTCTAGCCAGGCGCAGTGGCTCACGCCTGTAATCCCAGCACTTTGGGAGGCCGAGGCAGGTGGATGACGAGGTCAGGAGTTTGAGATCAGCCTGACCAACATGGTGAAACCCCCGTCTCTACTAAAAATACAAAAATTAGCTGGGCGTGGTGGTGTGTGCCTGTAATCTCAGGTACTTGGGAGGCTGAGACAGGAGAATTGCTTGAGCCTGGAAAGCGGAGGTTGCAGTGAGTCGAGATCGAGCCACTAGACCAGTCTGGGCAAAAGAGGGAGACTCCATCTCAAAGCAACAACAACAACAACAACAAATAATAGCTGTCTCTAAAGGGATTATATTGGAAGACAAAGGAGAGGGCAGGGCAAACTCCTAGCATGAAGACCTCTGACAGCAAAAGAGAGAGCAGTGAGCAGGCCCCTGTGAGCAGGCAGTAAGATTGCTCAGCTGGGTAGGAAAACGCAGGTAATATACTTGAAGGTCTTGAACATCAGTTTGAGGAAATTGAACTTGATTCTATAATAGCCAAAATGTGATCATGAAAGCAAGGACAATTATAAACCAAATTGTCCTCATTCTCGTATAGAATATAACATATAAGCAGCCTAAAAGATGCACTATTTTAATCAGCATGACTCGTAAGTAATAACTTTAATTCTATAAGATTAATAATTAGATTTTTATAAAATATTGATTCATTAAGTATTAGATAGCAAATATTTTATCTTATATCTCAATGTATTTTTTCTCCTAAAATATAAAGTGTAAATATTCTTCACTATGTGACTTCATTCAATTCCTGAGTTGGGGAAGTGAGATTAGCTAGAGAGGGATACTATGCTGTCCATTTCTATGTTGCCTCTGAATTCCTGAGTTAGGAAAGCAAGGAATTCAAGCCCAAGCCCTAACTCAAAAATTATCCCATTGTCTTCCATCCCTAAATGCATATGGGGAGGGTTAAGAAAGCAAAGTGGGTCTATACCAAACTTTCCAAGGTACCTTCCCTCCTTCCATTCCCACCCGCACTCTTCCCCCTTGCTCCCCAGGGCCTGCTCCAACCTGCCTGAGTAAATACCCAAGGCCCCAATCCGGGTCAGCATCTTCTATCACCTGCTCTTAGGTGGGGAAGCGGATAATCAAGGCTTCAAGCCCGCATGCTACTCAGGCGCATGCGCGCACACACACGTACACACGCACATACGTACACACGCACACGCACGCACGGAGGCATGCGCATTCTGTTGTGCACTTTGAGAAGAGTCCCTCTAGTGGCCACCTGTACAACACCCTGTGGGACCGGACGCCGCTGGAAGGCTGACATTGGTAGGTACCTCCCAGTGGCTACACTTTAGGTTTTCTGAGTGGGAGAAGTGGGAGAGGAAATGAAGAGGTCGGCTTTAGCCAGATTGTGAAGGCTGGACTAAGGCTTTTGTGACTGGACTAAGCCTTTTCCTTATAACAATGTGAGATGTTGGACATCCAGGGTTTTAGAATAGACAGTGAAGTGATCAATTCTCAATTTTATAAAGGCAATGCTTGCCTTCACTACTTGGATGACTATCAGAGGGTAAATGATGATAATAAAGTGGCTAGCTTAAGACATAAAAAATAAATAGGGCCGGGCGCGATGGCTTACGCCTGTAATCCCAGCATTTTGGGAGGCTGAGGTGGGAGGATCACGAGGTCAGGAGTTCGACACCAGCCTGGCCAACTTGGTGAAACCCCCTCTCTACTAAAAATACTAAAATTAGTGGGCATGGTGGCACACACCTGTAATCCCAGCTACTCAGGAGGCTGAGGCAGGGGAATCCTTTGAACCCAAGTGGCAGAGGTTGCAGTGAGCTGAGATTGTGCCACTGCACTCCAGCCTGGGCAACAGAGCGAGTCTCTGTCTTAACATAAAATAAGATAAAACAAAAGGAAACATCTTTGTATGTGCTTTGCTCAGTATGAAGCTGGGAGGAAGGCACTGCACCTCCTCATTTACCAGGCTGAGGGAAAAAGAAATTGGCCTAACTCCTCTTAACCAGGCTGTGTTCCCCCCTGCCTCCTCAGTCCCCAGAGATAGCGTGTCTCCTTCTCCACCACAGCTCTCCCACAGTTTGAGACAGGGACTTCGGTCTAAATGGAGATCAAGGACAGCTGAAAAAGGGAGAAAAGAGGAAGTTACCACCAAAAGACACTATGGGGACCATATCAATTAGGATTAGTAAGTTCGTCTCAGAGTAAAAACTCCAAAATAACAATGGCTTCAATAGATGTAATTACTTTGTTTTTGTGGGAGTCTTTTTTTTTCTTCTCTTTTTCATGTAAAAGTCTAGAGGCAAGCAATTCAGGACTGGATTGTGGTTCTGTCCCTCCCAGTTCTCAGGAAACCAGACCATTTCCCTCACTCTTCTGCTGTTCCTAGGAAGTAGTTCTTATCTTCATGGTCCAAAATGGATGCCAGAACTCCAGCCATCACATCCTTGTTCCAGGCAACAAGGTAAGGGGGAGATCAAACAGAAGGGGAGGAGCACATGCTGGCACATTTTAAGGAACTGTTCTAGAAGCTGGAACAGCAATTCTGCTTAGACATCATTCTTCAGGCCTTAATCACATGACCCCACTAAGTGCAAGAGTAGCTGGGAAATTCTAGAAGCCAAATGATAAGGAGGATGTTGAGAAGAGGAGGGTGGGTGTCTTTGACTCCCAGCCAGTGACCTAATCTTCTTCTTACCTTTTCTATCCCTAATGCCTGTTGTCTGCTGCCTGGGTCCAAAGCCCGTGTTGTGCCAGTGCTCCACAACCCACTTCTTCCAATGTGTTCTGCAAATAAACAGGACTGTTGCTGCTCTGTATTTACTGCTAGGGGCTCAAGTGCAGGAGGTGCCTTTTGAGTAACCCTTTTATGTTCTAGAATGGGGATTGGCAAACATTTTCTGTGAAGAGCCAGATAGAAAATCATTTTGCCTTTGTGGCCCATGCAGTCTCTGTTGCAACAACGTACTCAACTCTGCCATGCTAGTGTGAAAGCAGTCATAGGCACTATGGAAACAAATGAGTGTGGTGTATTCCAATAAAGCTTTATTTGGGGACATTGAAATTTGAATGACATATAATTTCCACATGTCATGAAATTTTATTCTTTTGGTTATTTTTCAACTATTTAAAAATGCGGGCCGGGCACCGTGGCTCACACCTGTAATCCCGAGACTTTGGGAGGCCGAGGCAGCTGGATCATTTGAGGTCAGGAGTTTGAGACCAGCCTGGCCAACAGGTAAAACCCTGTCTCTACTCAAAATTACAAAAAAAAAAAAAGTAGCTGGGTTTGTGGCACGCACTTATAGACCCAGCTACTGGGAAAGCTGAGGCAGGAGAATCACTTGAACCCCGGAGGCGGAGATTGCAGTAAGCTGACGTCATGCCACCTCACTTTAGCATGGGTGACAAAGTGAAACTCCACCTCAAAATAAATAAATAAATAATAAAAATGTAAACACTGTTCAGTTTTGGCCCATGAGCTGCAGTTTACCAAGCCCCGCCCTAAAAGATGGAGTCGTAGGATAATCATTATAAATGCTACATGACATTGTAACTACTAATACTGGTGCTGAGCTAAGTCCTATACACAACCCTCCCAATAACTCATGCATAGACAGCCTCTGATTTTATAGATGAGGGAACTGAGGCCCAGAGAGGCTAATTAACTTACCTGAGATCACACAGCCAGTAAGTGATCAAGCTTTATGCAGAGTAAGTGTTGAGTCATAGCACTGTGTCAAAAACTGACAAACTTGTGGAACCTGCATGGGGAGGCTGGAAAGAAAGGTTGAAAGAACGAGCAGGGAATATCCTACAAAGGCTCAAGGGGACACAGAGGCAGGTGCCTACCCAGAGCAACTTGGTGGTAAGGTGTAGACTCTAGGGTCAGAAGCCAGAGGTTCAAATCCCCACTCCACCATCTATTAGCTGTGTGGACTTAAGCAAGTCACAGGACCTCTTTGAGCCTTATTTCTGTCATCTGAAAAATAAGGATAATGATATTACTTTCCTCCGAGTTGCTTGGAGTGAAGTGCTTAGCTAGCACCTAGCACAGAGTCACATGATTGTCAAATAGAGGTCCAAGGAGTTTACTATAGGATGAGGGACACAGTAAGCTGTGTCCTTACTGTGAGGAGGTGGGGGAAAGGGGCTTGGGAATGGCATTGCTATTTCAGGAAGTATTGAAATACCTAAAGAGAAACTCGTGGGCCTGTGCTGGATGGGAGGAAAGAACCTGGGAAATTGAACTTGCTGCTTTGGGCTTTCACACCATGCACTGGGCTGTGGGTGGAGAGGGCTGGAGAAGAGAGAACAAGACCCCACCCAGGGGAGCTGCCTAGCTTGCAGGAAGATGAAACACTTAGATCTGAAAACTAAGAGATTGCATGCAAAGCAGTATTTCATTACCTCTTGCCTCCAGCCCTCCTCAGCCACAACCACGACACTGTTGAGGAAATAAAACGCCCTAAACACAGCAGGCTGGACACTGGGAGCTCCCGCTCACCCAGATCAGGGCTTGAGAAGAATGGGTTTTGAGACTGGTTACACAACAGAATCCCTGGGCAGACCGTTCTCAAATATAAATAGCTGGGTGGGTCTCACTCTTTTAGAGATTTCTATTCAGTAGGTACGGGGAGTAGGTACGCATCCTAAAACTTTTTTAAAAAATTTTGGCCAGACATGGTGGCTCACACCTGTAATCCCAGCACTTTGAGGGGCTGAGGTGGGCGGATCACAAGGTCAGGAGTTTGAGACCACCCTGGCCAATATGGTGAAACTGCATCTCTACTAAAAATACAAAAATTAGCTGGGTGTGGTGGCAGGGGCCTGTAGTCTCAGCTACTTAGGAGGCTGAGGCAGGAGAATTGCTTGAACCCAGGAGACGGAGGTTGCAGTGAGCCAAGGTCTCACCTGCACTCCAGCCTGGGCAACAGAGTGAGATTCCATCTCAAAAAAACAAAACAGAACAAAAAAACCCTTTTTATTTGGAGATAATTGTAGGTTTAAAAAGATCCTGTAGCCCTTTCACCTACTTTCCCCAGTGGTAACACCTTGCATAACTATCGTAAGATATCACACCCAGAAAATCAACATTGATCAAATCCAGCAACTTTATTCAGATTTCACCGAGTTTAACATGAACTCACATGTGCGTGTACTTAGTTCTGTGTGATTTTATCACATGTGCAGATTCATGGAACCGCCGCACAGTGAAGATACTCAGTTCCATCACACGGATCTCTTGTGCTACCTTGAAAGTCTGAAGCCACTTCCCTTCCTCCCTCACCACCTCCCTAACTCCTGGCAACCACTAATTTTTTCTAAGACAAATATTTTTAGTAGCCTCCAGGTAACTGGACATTCTTTGATACTCTATAAGTAGTGTCGCTCTCTCCTTCTTTTTTTTTTTTTTTTTAAGACAGTCTCACTCTGTTGCCCAGGCTGGAGCACTGTGGTGTGATCATGGCCCACTGCAGTCTTAAACTCCTGGGCTCAAGCAATCCTCCCACCTCAGCCCCCACCTCCCCATGAGTAGCTGGGACTACAGGTGTGCACCACCACACCCGGCCAATTTTTAAATTATCTGTGGAGACAGGGTCCCACTATGATGCCCAGGTTGGTCTCAGACTTCTGACCTCAAGCAATCCGCCCACCTCAGCCTCCCAAAGTGTTGGGATTACAGGCATGAGCCTGGTTGGTTGTTTCTGTTGTTGTTGTTTTATCCAGAAGTATTCACTTTGCATAAGTGAAACTGTACCTTTTGACTAACACCTTCCCATTCCCCCTGGCCCCAGCCCCTGGCAACCATCATTCTGCTCTCTGCTACTGTGCGTTGACTACCTGAGAGTCCACATTCCAGGAGATCATGCAGGATATTTGGCTGGCTTATTTTTCTTAGCAGCATAATGTCCTCCGGACTCATCCTTGTTGTTGCAAATGCAATATTTCCTTCTTTTTAAAGGCTGAATAGTATTCCAGCACGCATATATACCACATTTTCCTTATCTGTTTATTGGTGAACACTTAGTTCGATTCATGTCTTGGCAATTGTGGCTATGTGCTGCAATCAACACAGGCATGCAGTTATTTCTTCAAGATCTAGATTTCACAGGAACATGAATTTTAACAAACACACCAGGTGATTCTGATGCATGCCAAGGCTTAAGAAGCATGGCTGTAGGAAACGGTGGCAGAGACCCCATAACGTTTGTGGAAACAGGAGCGAGTTGTGAGGCTTAAACTGCAACTGGGCTTCCAGAGAATCACGAAATAAATGTTGGCTTTGTTCTCAATCTTCCAAACCCCAGTTAAATTCAACAAAACTGATTGAGAGTAAAAACAGTGTAACAGAATGAGACCCTGATCTAAGCAGGCCCTTGAACCAGAAGCGGGAACACGGAGACCGCAGGCAGCTGTGCAGGTGGGGAATGGGTGTTTCTCATCCCCTCCTTCAGGCGCATCAAGGCTCTGCAGATCAACTGTCCCAACCTCCTCTTCAGGAGAGGAGCAAGCGTGCACGGTGCACCCCGCAGCACAGTGGGATGAACCTGAGGGGCAGACTGGCCCTTGCTCCCCTGCAGCAGGGAGCTAATGAAGTTTTTCTGAACCAGTTTATTGGGCTACAGATATTGTCATCCATGGAGAACTCAAATTGTCAGGATTACCAAAGGTTCTAAAGCACAGATGGTGGTGATTTACTGGACTCCACTGGAGTCCTCCCCTCTGATGCTCAGACGCAAAAGTCCTTTTCCTGATTTCAGGAATGGGGCCAAGAGCAGCCACAAGGAAATCGTGTGAGCAGGGAGAGAATCATGACGGTTCAGGGTGAGAACACTGACTCCTGCAGCCTAGAGGACCCACGCGATGGTAATGGCCAGCCTAGGGATGGCCGGCAAGGGTCTGTGGTGGGCCAGACCCCACCTGGATTTGCATGTTGATCCCGAGAGGCAGCAAGAGAAAGCAGTTGTTTTCTGCCTGCAGTGGAGGATCAGGCAGTGCCTTTCCCTGCTGCTTCCTTCTCGGGGCCCTGAGATCCTATTCTCCCTGCAAGGAAACAAAAAGGCAATTAAATGAGTGGGACTAGAAAAGACTGACAGGAGGCTGGGTATGGTGGCTCATACCTGTAATCCCAGCACTTTAGGAGGCCGAGGCAGTCGGATCACCTGAGGTCGGGAGTTTGAGACCAGCCTTTACTCCCCGTCTCTATTAAAAATACAGAATTAGCCGGGCGTGGTGGCGAGCACCTGTAATCCCAGCTACTTGGGAGGCTGAGGCAGGAGAATCACTTGAACCCGGAAGGCGGAGGTTGCAGTGAGCCGAGATCACACCACTGCACTCCAGCGTGGTCCACAGAGCGAGACTCCATCTTGAATGAAGAGAAGACTGACGGAGAAACGAATGGGAAAACACAGAGGAGGAAAGGCTACAAAGTAAGAGCTACAGAGAAAATAAGAGTAAAAATAGGAGTGGGGGTAAAGAAAAGGGAGATGTGAGCAGATACAGGGAGAAGGAAAAGAGGGCAAGCCCACGTTAGAAGGAGGAAGAAAGCTGCTCAGAGTCAGGGTTCACCATCTCAGCTTCTGGATGGACCACTTGGCCTGTCCATGGGCTCTCTGACCTGGCAGGGCCTTCCTTGGGGCCAGGCAGGCTGGAAGCAGGCCTGTGGTCTTCCGTAGAAGGTGAGAGCCAGACGTGGAGACAAGAAGACAAGGGGAGAAAGCCATCAGAGCGGCAGAGAAGGGGGTAGAGGAAGGCAATCCTCCCTCATGGTGGAGAACACGCAGTAGACAACGGGGATAACAGCACCCACTCTAAGGTTATTGAGAATAAGACAAGGTCTGTGCAGTAGCTACCTCAGCACCATCCCCCAAGGACTATTCTAAGAATGGTGATGACAGCCTGCACCATCCAGGGGACCCTGGGGACAGTATGGAGTTGATCCCAGAGGCATTTAAGAGGCAGTCAAGATTGCATCTGGACTGACTAGCTGCAGAAAGAAGAGCAGAAGAAGGCTGAGCATGGTGGCTCCCACCTGTAATCCCAGCATTTTTGGGAGGCTGAGGTGGGTAGATCACCTGAGGTCATGAGTTTGAGACCAGCCTGGTCAACATGGCGAAAGCCTGTCTCTACTAAAAATACAAAAATTAGCCGGGTATGGTAGCACGCACTATAATCCCAGCTACTCGGGAAGCTGAGGCAAGAGAATCGCTTGAACCCAGGAAGTGGAGGTTGCAATGAGCCAAGATCACACCACTGCACTCCAGCCTGGACAACAGAGCAAGATGCCATCTCAAAAAAGAAAGAAGAACAGAAGGAAGACCCAAGTTTGTTCCTGGATTTCTATTTTGGGTAACTAGTGGATGATCATGACAGGGAATAAAGGAAACGTGGATTCTGGGGAGGAAATCAGTTGTTTCTTATTATTGACATTTATATCTGTGCAGAAAAGTATAATGGGCCAATAAACATGAGCATGTGTTCTACCTCACCAGTAACTAAAGAAAGAAAATTAAAACAAGATCCTTATTTATCGAAATGGGATTCAAAATTGAAAATATCCAGTAATGGCAAGGATACAACAGGCGTTTCATACATAGTTGATGGAAGTATAATTTATAAAACCATTTTTGGGGACAATTTGGAAAGACTTTTCTAAAATGTTAATTGTGCTTTCCTTTTGACCCCACCATTTCCCTTCAAGGAATTTGTTCTAGAGCTTCCAAAGTTAAAAGCACAAGGCTATTCCCTGAAGCTTGTTTGTATTAGCAAGAACACCCCAATTCCTCCACGTTCCAACTGTATGATCTTGGGCAAATTACTTTCCCTGCCTGTGCATCAGTTTCCCCACTTGTAAAATTGGCACACATGCACAAAAATAGCACTTAGATCATTAATTTGTTAGGATTAAATGAGAAAATGCAAGCCAAGCACTTAGCATGGAGCCTGAGCTCTGATCAGTGCCCAGCTAGGGTTAGCACTCATATTCCTCTTGCTTACAGCAGGGGTTCCTGATGGCACATTAGTGGAGAGACTCTTAGCGAGGAAGGGAATAGCTGGGCTTTGCGGGAGCACTGCTGTATGAAGCTGAAAGCCCAGAGCAGATAGGAGAGAAAATGAGTCTGCTTCTAAAGTGTCCACTTCAATCACAGCAGGGAATGAAGCAGGAGATTCAGGGACAGTCTGGAGAGATGTGTAACAACAGTATGTGGAATAGAGAGGTACCTGGGATTCTTTGTTTTTTGATTGGGGAAATTGATAAACCAATGAGCCGCAAGGTTCCTATGGAGAAGTCCACAGCCTGGCACAAGAGTCTTGGGGTGGATTTTTTTTTTTTTTTTTTGAGACAGAGACTCGCTCTGTTGCCCAGCTGGAGTACAGTGGTGTGATCTTGGATCACTGCAACCTCCAACTCCCTGGTTCAAGCCATTCTCCTGCCTCAGCCTCCCAAGTCGCTGGGATTACATGCATGTGCCACCATGCCCAGCTAATTTTTTATATTTTTAGTAGAGGTGGGGTTTCACTATGTTGGCCAGGATGGTATCGCTCTCCTGACCTCGTGATCTACCCACCTGGCCTCCCAAAGTGCTGGGACTACAGGTGTGAGCCACCGCCCCCGGTCGGAGTGGATTCTTTGGTGCTCCTTTGCTGCAGAAGTGCACCTGGGCTTCCAGAACAAGCAGGAGTAAGGAGTGAGAGTGACAAAAGAATGGCTGCTCTGGAGCTTGGTGGTCTCACTGTGCTGGGAACCCAGTTCAACAGTTCTAGGATGATTTGGGAACATGCAGGACCTCTGGATCATCAGCAGGAATTGGTCTGTGGTGTCATGAACCTGACTTGGTTCTCAGCAGCCATGTCACCGGGGGTAATCCATTGTCTGTACTTGAATTGGGCACAGCTCTTTGCATTCTATCTGCCCACTTTTCTTACTGTCATTGCTCCTGAGCTCAGAACTGCAAAGATGCTGTGGGCCTGAGCATCTCCTCTCCCCAGCCCCACCCAAACCTCCATGCTGTGTGGGGAATCTAGAATAGAGTTTAAGGAGTAAACAGACACCTTACAGTGCATTTTGTGTGCTCACAAATAGCTCTTGAAATTTCACTCTTAAAGAGTCCTGTGTTTTGGGATTCCACAAGTATTCCTGACAAATATGTTGACATTTATTTATCAGTTCACATCTGTATGCAAATACAGGTAATCCCACTGCTCTTCCCTTGGAGCTGTGATCTGTTTAGAAAGACAGTAAGAGGTTTCATGAGGTGGATGGAGAAGAAGAGGGCAACTTCAGAACTCATGCCATTCACAAGGGAAAGGCAGAACTCAGCTTCATAATCCCGATTCTCTATTTTTTTTTTTTTTTTGAAATGGAGTTTCACTCTTGTCGCCCAGGGTGGAGTGCAGTGGCTCCATCTTGGCTCATGCAACCTCTGCCTCCCAGGTTCAAAAGATTCTCCTGCCTCAGCCTCCTGATTAGCTGGGATTACAGGCACCCGTCAGCATGTCTGGCTAATTTTTGTATTTTTAGTAGAGATGGGGTTTCACCATGTTGACCAGGCTGGTCTCGAACTCCTGACTTCAGATGACCCGCCTGCCTCAGCCTGCCAACGTGCTGGGATTACAGGTATGAGCCACTGCGCCTGGCCCTCTGGCTCTTGAAGAGCCCTGGGACCTGGAGCAGGAGACAGGGCATCCAACATAAATCTGATCAGCCGTACAGGGTGGTGGATGACTGGTAGAATGCACAGATCATACGGCTGGGTATAGAAGATCCACATTCCTGTCTCAACTTTGCGACTTAACAGCTCCGTGGACCCAAGTCCCCATGGCTAATCTCTCTTCCCTAGGTTCTAAAGGAGTTGGTTGTGCCTGCTCCAATGTTTGTTTGAGTGTGACTGTGCTTTGAAAAACATTCCCACTGCCACCTAAGCTCAAGCACACTTTTTTTATCATTACTATTGGTAACATCCCATGAGGGCTGGCCTCAGGCAGGTCAGTGTAGGACCATGCTCTGGATGGCTGAGGCTGGCTGGCCGGCAGCCTTGGCTGCAGGTCTCTCAGAGTCCCTCACAGAAGCACTGAAATGACCTACTCATCTTCGTTGAGATCAAAACCTTAAACAGAACAAGTCTAATTGACAGCAGCTTCCTTCTAGGAAATGAACAATTTAGGGCCTGCTGATGCTGGGATAAGATGGTCAAAGAACTCTGGGTTTGTACTGCTGCCCTGGGGAGTGCCTCTGCCAAGGCAGGCAGCCAAGGCCTGTGCCTGGATCTCTCTATTAAAACTGCTTTCTCTTGGGCTGGGCCACAGAGCCCTGATTCACCCCAGAGCAGCTCCCAGCCCTGCCAAGCAACTGTGGGATGGCGACTGCACTAGGTGTAGAGGGAAGTAGGTGCCCAGTGGGCACAATGTTGTGTGTGCAATAAATTATACAGGATTGCCCCTGCTCATGTGGATGGGAGGGAAGATGGAGGCACACAGTGGGGACAATGTCCAATAGCATTTTATAAGTGCAGTGGCGGCAAGGGTGGAAAGAGCCCTCACCACAAGTCAAGCCCGGGTTCAAGTCCTTATTCTACCACCTTCAACCTGTCTCAGTCTCAGTTTCCTCATCTGTAAAAACAATGATGAGACTACTGGAGCTCTCTGGCCCACGGTTGTTGCGAAGAGTTCTTGGTCTTATGACGCACTGTACAAATAACCTGTCATTATTGACGCATTATCAGCATTAATGATACATTGCTAATGATTCAAGTGCCAGAGGCAGCACAGTAGAGGTGATGAGATTTGTGTGGCGATTTGATGATCATGAAGCCTATCGTTAAGTATTCTGAAGATTTTTGGTTACAAACAATTGCTTGGTTTTATTTCAACATCATAGAAGTCATGGAAGTCAGGGCTAGGAAAAGACAGATTAATCTTCTAATTCCAGCACCTTATTTTATAGACAAGCTGACAGAGGCAGAGCCTAGGGAGTCCATTTAATTTCTCTTTGCTTTATGCCACGCTCCTGGCACAGACTAGATGCTCAGTACTAGTTGTTGTTGTTGTTTTGGAGACAGAGTCTTGCTCTGGCTGGAGTGCAGTGGTGCCATCTGGGCTCAGTGCGATTTCCACCTCCCAGTTTCAAGCAATTCTTGTGCCTCAGCCTCCCGAGTAGCTGGGATTAGAGGCACGTGTCACCACACTCAGCTGATTTTTGTATTTTTAGTAGAGACAGGGTTTTACCATGTTGCTCTGGCTGGTCTCCAACTCCTGGGCTCAGGCAATTCGCCCCTCTCAGCCTCCCGGAGCACTGAGATTA